>LOJH01041880.1:0-14308 GCA_001685095.1 Ellobius talpinus | reverse complement strand
GAAGAAGAAGAAGAAGAAGAAGAAGAAGAAGAAGAAGAAGCAGAAGAAGAAGAGAAAGAACCATTAGACTTTTATGGGGAAAAAGTATAAAAATAATGCAAAGAGGCCATAGGTGTTGCACTATGACACTAAGGAATTTCTTGAGAGAAGGAAAATACTCTCCATGACTTCAGATCTTGTCAGGGTGGAAAGCATCGAGTCTGTGATGACAATAAGGACACCACCATCGGTTAGTGTCCTAAGTATTCCCAGCGGTAACCCCAGCGGTAGAGGGAGCAAGAGCGGAGGGAGGAAAGAGCCCTCAACCACTCCCTAGTGCAGAATGCCTAAGTAGTTAGGGGCCACAGTTCCTGCCACATTCTCGGGGGTCTAGTTAGTCCCTTGGCCTGACTTGCTACTTGCTAAGGCTTTAAAGAAAGGCACCCACGGTGACAGAAACAAGGAATGGGGGTAGGTTTGGGATATTGAGAACACCGGGGTAAAAATGCAGTGGGCCCCTAACGAAACCTTCCTGGGAAGGAATGTGAACGGAACGTGAAGTGAGAGCAAGCAGAAACTCGGTCAGCCGAGGTGGAATTGAGGAGATGCTCAAGGGGGCAATGAGGTGGGAAGCCGGGGGTATTAGCAAGGAGCAGAGGATACACAGGAAGATTATGTGGGGCAAGGCTGAGAGGCCCAGAAGGAAGGGCTGCTGCCAGCTGAGAGGTAGGAGCCATTAAAATGTATAATGGGCCCTCGTTCTCAATAATGATGGAGTGGATCTCACCAAGCTAAAGGCAAATTCTACTAAGAATTTCCATGGCACGTCCTCACAGGCAAAAACCATAGATAACACCAAGCAAAGGACACCTAAAAATAGCACTTAGAAGTTTTATCCCACAAATAAGTTTTCCCTATTTCTTTTGGAGAAATTCTTCACGTTTTAGAAAAATTGGGAATAGTAAATGCCATCTTTAAGCCTCAGAAAGGAAGTTACAATTTCAGTTTCTCGCTCTGTCACCTTTTAGTGGTATATATAGCGTGGCGCAAATTGCTTAATATCTCCAAACCCCAGATTCCTTATCTGTAATGCAGGAACCATTAAGATGCCCTTCTTGTGATTGGGGGACGGCTGCTGAGCTGCTGCGAGCGGCTGGGAATGTGGCTGTTGAGAGCAGCAAGCTTACCCCACGCTGCTCTCTTTCCCACAGTTTCACGGTTGGGGGTGGGTGGGGCCTGATAAACTAATTTTATGAGACAGCAGAAGGGAAAATGCAAAATGATGTAGCTTCCAATTGACTCTGTCGCTGATTGTTGGCTAACTCTGGGCCAAGCGCTGGTCTTTAATGAATGGGAGTTCGAAATTTAACAAGATTAATGACTGTCACAGCTGGTAGCCAGATGTTTACATGATTCCCCCTGTTCCGTTGCAAATATATCAGTGGAAAGGGTTGAAAGATAGAATTAAGCAAATAAGTGCATTATTTTGAGAATAAATAAATGTTGTTTTGGAGGGTAGGAGATTAAGAGCCTAATGTATCTTGATTAGACTAATACTAAAAATTAACATTTATAAGCCAGTAATCTAAATGAGGTATTTTTCAACAGGAGTCACTTGTGGAGAGGAGATATGGGCGTGTGTGCTTACGGCGAGACAGCCAACAGTCAGGTAGCCCTAGCTGTGCAGAGCGTGACTTCTCTGGCCTCAAGTATGAAAGGGCAACTCATCACGCTTAATCGAGGAACGATAAAACAATTTTGCTTTGCACGTACATTATGTTCTATTTTGGCATCATAATTATTTTTGCAGCTGTCAGAATTGTACAAAACCTAATAGGGAAATAGATTGGAATCTAGAATAGCTCAGTACTTTGCAGAGGAGTCCAGTAAATAAAAACTCGGTGATTGACTGACCTTATTCATGTCACTGCTCCTAAGCTCCAACTCTTGAGTGAATGGGAAAAAGGTTAATTGGTTGGAATAAATTCACGGGAGTTTTTTTTTCCAGAAGCAGCCTGAATGTGAGTGATTACAGCAACACAAATGGATGGAGGGCAGGGCTGTGAAGAGACAGGTTTGGCACACATGATCATCCTGACCCTGTGAGGAAGATGGGAAAGGCACTGCCCACTCTGGTCTTGAACAGTCAAGGGGCAGAGTCAGAAGTGACCACGCTATGCAGGGAGAGAGCGCGGATGGCGTGGAGCCAAGTTCAGAAGCTCCAGTAATTACATTTATTTTCCTGACTTAGAAAGTCAAAGCACAAAGCTCCACAGTCGCACCTCACTTCCTCCTGCAGTAATATGAGGCAAGGGATTATCCACAGGACACCCACAAACAGCATTTAAAACTCATAACCCACAAACACCTATGTAAAAAGTCCACTCATAGAAACGTTTTGGTCCTGTCCTTGCCCTCAATGAGCTGCTACCCCAAAACTGCATAGGAAAATTTAAACAGAGAAACTGTGGTGGGCAGAGTCCCTGACCTCCCCAAAGACATTGAAGCCCAAATCCTGGAGGCTTTGCATACATTTATGCTCCCTATCAAGGGAGGACTAAAAGGCAGAATTGGGGTCACTAATCAGTTGACCTTAAAATAGGAAGATTTCCTTACATTTTCTAGGTGGGTTCAATCTAATCACAATGCTATTTAAATAATGGACAAAGAGAAGGCAATGTCAGAATAAAATGACGTGGCGTTCTGAGGCAGGGTCTTGCACTGGGGAATCACACTGCTGACTGAGCCATATTCCAAGCCCCAGTATTAACGTCTGAAAGGAAAGTTCATTGGCAACTTCCATTTGACTTTCTTAAGAACCACGTATTCTGTGAGATGGCTCAGTGAGGAAAGGCGCTGGCCCCCATGCCTGAGATGACCTGAGTTCCACCCCCAGGCCCCAAGTGCTGGAAGAAGAGAACCAACTCCTACAAGCTGTCCTTTGACTTCCACAACTTACAACCCCTCCTCTGACAGGATACTATTCTACTTCCAAAGGTTTTTCTGTGGAACATTCTAGCAAGCTTTGAAAGAAGTTAGGGTCACTTTCCGGATACTCCCTCCAGTAAGCTTGGTGAGGAGGCAGCAGTATCAGAATGGGAAGTGACTTTTACTGATGGAATCCCCTTGCATCTAACTTTGTTCCTCCACAGCTCTCTCCAAACCTGAGCTCCAGAGATTTCATGCCTAGAGGTACAACTAGGACATGACCTCCTGTTCCCCTTTGTGCCCTGCTGAGCCCTCTCACTTGTCTTGCCCATAGGACCACCCACAGGTAGATAACTGGAAATTCCCAGTGTCCATCATGGCGGTGAATACTGCCAACACTGGTGGCTTGTGGAATGCCATTTTTCTGTGCCCTTTCAATACACTGGCAGAGGGATTCTTGTGATCACTGCCAACCTGTAGAAAATTACAGGATGGATTTTTTTTAAAGACTGAATTTGCATAGCTTTGTCTTCTGTTGCTTATTGGGAATGGGGGAAGATGCTGCCTTTTACACACAATTTGTGTGGCTTTATTGGAGGTTATTGGGTTAGATTCACCCTGCTCACTCACTGGCCTGGAATTGTTCTGCATGTGCTGTGTGCTGAGGCTTAGCACTGAACATCTCCTTCTTTTTGACGGTCTTTTTTAGATTTGCATTGCTGTTTCTGTCTGCAAATTATTTTACACAATGCCTGCCCCCAACCCAATACGCACAGAAGCCTAGGATTTGATATATTTTAGATCTAACTTTTTCATTGGCAAGTTCAGGACCCAGTAATGACATCTGTCATGAACTCAGGGCTGGGATGAAACCTCTTCACATTGATGTCTCATTATCACACAGTGTTTGTATTCAGTTAAAGAAACAAATAGCTAAAGGAAGATACCGAGCCACGAGCCCATGTCTTTGCTTCGTGAGCCTGGCTCCATTTGTGCCTTTTGCCAGGTGGGCATTCTGAGTGGCTCTTTCCAGTGTGGTTCTCAGCAGCATTCTCTCCTCTGCCCTCCAAATGTGCAGCACCAGCACCTTCCTTAAGTCTCAACATTAATAAAAAAAGACTTCAGATATTAACAAAAGTTCCCAAATGGCAAAAGTTCAGTAGCTGAGAACCAATGCATTACAGCAATGGTTCTTAGTCTTCCTAATGCTACGACCCTTGAATACAGTTCCTCATGTTGTGGGGACCCCAACCATAAAATTACTTTATTTCTACTTCATACCTATGATTTTGCTACTGTTAGGAATCGTAATGCAAGTATCTGATATGCAGGGTATCTGGTAGAGGACCCCAATGGGGTCACGGCCCACAGGTTGAGAACTGCATTAGAGGGCTCCTAAATGCCCATCTTCAGTCATCAACTTTGGGAATGATGTGCAGGCTCAGCTGTCACTCAACTGTGAGGATCACCTGTGGTCAAGCTGTTGCCAAGCGTTACAAGGCTCGGATGTGTGGTCTCAGCTACAGGCAAAAGTGTATGTGCTCAGTAGATGGCTGGGCTGGGGAGCTGGGGAGCTGGGCTTGTACACTCTGCTTGGCTCTGCTCGGGAAGGCGGCTGCTTTTACTTTCCGGTTGCAAGTGATGACAGCTCAGACTAACAGTGTGACCCCAGCATATTTGAATGTGCGAAGTAAAAATGGTCACAACCATAATTTTTCTAATTGTTCTTGATTAAAAAGAGAAGGTTCTTGAAGTTGGGAAATGAGGTAGTATTTTATCGACTCTTTCTTTAACAGATATGGATCTGTCCTGACACTGGCTGTTTCATGTCCTGTCCTGATTTCTGATGGCTTCCTAAATAGAACCTGAGTCCAAGTTCATTACCATTTGCCCCCAAATAGCATTTCAAACTATCTCATATTCTGTTCCCTAACCTTGAGACAAGAGATGCCTAATTCTGTCATTCTCCTTCAGTCCTTCCAATATACAACCACCAAATAATCTCTCAGTGCACAGTTAGCACAGTGTCTTCCTAAACCAAAGCTGGGTTAAGCTCCATTAAAAATGAAAAGTAGTTCTCAATAACCCCAGAGTTCAAATTTTATATCTCAAAAATTAGGGTCTGTATGCTATCCATTTAACCTGTGTTTTTCTCCTTCCTTCCTTTCTTCCTTCCTTCTTCTTTCTCTCCTTTCCTCCCCCTTCCTTATCTTCCTGATTTTCTCCTCTCCTCTCACTGTTCCATTATCTTTTAATCAAAGTGTGACCCAAGGTTCACCTGCATTATAGTCTGCAAGGAAACTGGTTATAATGCAGGTTTTCTTCCTAGTCTGAGAATGCCTGTGATGAAGATCTGATTATTTCTACAAATTAGCTAACCTTACTGCCCCGCTAGGTGTGTTCAGCCTTTGGGCACTGCAACAGAACAAAGTTCCTGCTTGAGACCTGAAGAGCCCAGTTACATAGTGTTTTACCTAAGCTGGCAATTTTGTGCTAGGCACATGCACAGCTGTCCGATGGTGCATGTGGCCTGTGGGTGGCAGGTTGAACTCACTTGTAAACCCCGAGTGTTTCCTCGGGGTGCTTTTCCCTTAGGGCAGCCAGAGAGAGCTAGCAGGATGGAGAGTAGGAGAGATGAGAGGAGGGCAGTCGCTACAGCTCACGTGCCAGAAAATGTGGCAGGCCCTTTCCGATGAGTCTCTCCTGAAATATTTGTAACCCTGCCCTGCACTTTATAGAAATGTAAACGGAGGCTTGGCAAGGCCCGTGTACTTGTCTGGTGACTTGTACTTCGTATGCAGGTTAAAAATCTCATTGCAAATCCATGAAGTCAGTACTCAGCTAAGACCTTGCACTTCACTGGTCTCTCGATACAAGTACATTACATATTTTATGGAGGAAACTCTTTGGATAAGAGATCTTGACAAAAATGCCACAGTGGAATGAACATTGGCCATACCATCAACCTTTGCTTGAATTCTGGTTTGGGCATTTATTGGTACCCTCCAGACTGACCTAGGGCATGGCCCTGCGCCTGTGGCTAGTAAGAGACCAGGTGATGGGAAGGAGGAGGGTAAAGAATAGACCTGTAAAAGACAGGGAGCCACTGTGTGGCGAGAAAGATGCCTGGAAATTTCCACCTGACTGCTGTTTACCTCCTGGAACTTAGTGCCACAACTAACCAAGCTTGAAGGGAAGTTATGTCATGTTTCTCATTGCTGTTATTTGTTAATTTTATGTGCTATGGAGTCCAACAAAAACTCAGGGATGAATGGATATTTGGGGGACTCTCTCTGTTGTTCCAACACTGTAAACATCTGTTGTTTCCCTGCATATACTGCATCACTTTTGCCAGGGAGACAAAACATCTGAACAAACAGCTGGAGGGGGAAGGCTTTATCTCAGCCCTGTTGCAGAGGCCTCAGTCCATGCCATGGTTAGCTTGCGCCATCACCAAGGGTCTCCATCACCAAGGGTCTTCATCACCAAGGATCTTCCTCACCAAGGGTCTCCATCACCAAGATGTAGAGCATCTTGGCCTCAGGAAGGGGCTTCAGAGAGGAGCTGCTTGCCTCACACTTCACAGGAGGCAGGAAGCAGGGAGATCAAGGGGAGACTGGGGACAAGATGTAGTCCTCAAAAGCATGGCTTTATATCAGGCTGAGTCTCAGACCCTGATTTTCCTCTGTGCATAAGCCTTCTCCACTGGCCAGTGCTCTGGGTCCAGTGAGTCAGGGTATATGAATTGAGCCAAGTCAAACACATGAAATAGAAACAAACCCCAAGACTTGCCTTTGTCCATGGTATCTGCTAAAAAAAGTGCATAGACTATGAACAGGAAACTGGAGGTCCTTGGAGATTAGAGCTATCTTGGAGGGGCCAGGGGACAGGAAAAAGATGGGTTGTGGTCACACCACTGAGTCCCTAGATATTTTCCTGTTTGAAGCTAGGGACTATCCTAGTTTTATCCTAGGAAGTCTTATATACAAATGCCAATACTTTTCTTATTTTGCTCAAGCTGATCTGAATAGGATTTTATATTTCCTGTTTTTTAAGAAATAGAATTCAATAAATGGTCAGTATTAAAATGCACATAATAAGATACTTTTAGTTCCTTCCACAACATACATCTTTGCACATAATAGATTCTCCAGAAGGGAGGAAGGAAGGAAGGCGGACTAACTCAGGCCACCCCCATTAGGCTACAAGAATTTTGTTACTTTCTTTTCTTTGAAATGCCCTTTCTGGCAACATTTACATTTAGGAGCCCCAGTTATGAAAACTATTCCAGAAGATGTTTCTCAGAATTTATCTAAAGACCTCTAGTTGCAGGAAGACTGTGCCCACTTATGAAAGAGCCACACACAAATAGTTTGATAAGCATATTCATGACTTCCTGGTGACAGTATACTGTGGGGTACACTGGAGACAGCATTTCAACGTTGCCAGTGGGCACCCTCATATAGATGACTGTGCAGGCCTGTCGGAAGTGGGCAGAGGAAATGATTCTGCAGCAGATCTTTTCAAGGGGCAGGGGGCACAGGAAAACAATTCAAGTCCTTATTATGTGAACCCAGTTTGCTTTAGAACTGCGTGGACTTTCAATAAAAGGCACATGTACCCACATGGATAAAACAGAGAGCGAGAGAGGGGACCAAGGGCCACACAGTCACGGACAATTACACTTATTAATTGCTAACCTTGGTTTTGTTGGGGGGTTTTTGGCTGCTGTTTTTGTTTGTTTGTTTTTGCTTTTGAGGCAGAGTATTTGTCTTAGCCCTGGCTGACTGTGACGTCAGTTTTCCTACCTCAGCCTCCCCAATGCTAGAATTCTAGGTGTGAGCCACCATACCCAGGGGCAAGCTTCCCTAGTAACACCGAACTTCTGGAGCTTTGACATTCAGAGTTAAACACACTGTTCTAAGCATTTAGCTGATATCATTTTCACCTAATTCTCGAAGCAGCTCCTTGAAGGTTGTTCCTATTACTAGAATTTATGATAAGGAAACTTAGAATAGAGGGGCAATTGATCAGCTCATGGAAGCCAGTAATATAAGCAACAGAATACCTTTATATATCACCTGAGGGGCTGCCAAACACTGGCCACACCACATATCCAACTCACTTGATGGATATGTGGTTCCATATCTTGATGGGTTCCAAGACTTTCACAGCCACCTTATACAGGGCCTTTGTCTTTGTTTGAAGAGAGTCCCATTAAGTACCTCCGGCAGGCCTGGGACTTCCTATAGAGACCAGGAGGGTCTGTTCCGTGGAGAGCAGCAGAGCATGGGGTGGGCAGAGATAAGGGCGTTCACTGCACTCTGTCTGCCAGGGTTTCAACCGAATCCCTGCTCTTCTGCTGACTGACTGATGACCTTAGCTAATCACTATCATGTTCTAATAATTTGCTGGCAAATAGCTTAGTGTCAGATAAACCCTAGATTGCTAGCTGGAGTCGTATGAAATCATTTCCCCCCTCCCTTCCAATGTCCTCTGTGAACTGCATTTTGTATCTTTTATTCTGATGTTGCTGTTTTTGCTGCTCAATATGGATGACAAAACTTTAAAACTTAAGTGGACCGTCCGGGGGCTTCAAACCGAATAACAAGTGGTGGTGGGGTGTGAAATAAAGCTAAGGGACAGCGCCCATCAGATCATGGCACTGCCTTTGCCAGTCTGCAAGAAGGCACATCAAATTCAAAAGTGGACTTGGCAGGCAGGCTGGCTGCTTCTCTGTCCTTGAGCTGTAGGGTTGAACTCTCTTGTTTGTTGCTGTTAAGCACATACAGAACAAACTCCCTGTTTGAGTGTCCTCAGAGCAGGAAGAAAGAGTGCTATTGTCATTCAGGGCTTGTAACTCAGGAGGAGCTGGGGCACCAGCAAGTGGCAATGAATGAATGATACTGTTACAGAAATCATCAAGGGCACATCACCACGAGCCTGAAAATGCTATCACCTTCATTGCTCTGTGTACAATGACGTACAGCATGATTACTTAAGTTCAAGTAGTATGTGCACGCACGCACACACACACACACACACACACACACACACACACGCATGCACGCACGTGGGCGCGCGCGCACACACACACACGTTAGTGCATGCAGGTATATGTGTATTAGGCTAGAAGACCCAATCCAGCAGGGATCAATCACTCTTTTGGCTTATCCAACTTCTGCAAACTATGGTCATGAGCAGCCTTTGTTGTACCATTCTGAACTTTACTGGCAAGGTCAAGGGTCAAACAGGAGCATGTGGCCTGAGAAAGAGTTCCTTGCCCTCTGTAGTTGAGATTTACATCTTAATCAGAGGTGTACAGGTGGTCCCACACTCAAATTACTCCTTAATCTAAATGTTTTCCCATAGGGAAAAGAATACAAAAGCAGTTATCAGAGAAAGCCATCAACGTGGTTTGTACTCAAGGGAGGATGCAGGGCCCTGGTGCCTCCCTTGCCAGGACTGACTTAGTTCTGGGGTCAATGGCGCTCCGCTGCTGTCCTCTGCTCTCTGCTTCCCGCTTTCTCTCAGTGCTTTGCTCCCCTCCTCCGTTTGTTCTTCAGCATGTCTCTTTCATCTGTCTCTTTCTCTTGGCTTCACTTTCTGTGTTCCTTGTAAACTGTCCCCTGGTGGTGTGTACTGTGACCCCCGGGCCACAGGGGCCAGTCCCCATCCTGCTCAAGCTAATTCTATTACTTCCGGTTAACATATGTCGTGCAGTGCCCCTCGAGGTCAGCCTTCATTGGTTAGAACAGTTGCTATTGTGGCTGATACGTGCAGGACTAGGAGAAAAGCAAAGAAGGCTTCTTTTTAGGAGTCTCATGGTTCCTAGGATCAACACATTACTGCAGCTGATGGGCAGGACCCTTGCTTCCCAGTCCCCCGATTCAAAACATCTAAAGTAAGTTTATGTGGTAACCAAGGCATAGTAACTGTGAATCAAAGACAGTCACATCAAATCAAATGGTGCTTTTATTATTTTTTAAAAAATGTATGCATTTGTTTTTAATTTGTATAATTGTAAAGGGCTGAAATTATAACTTGGCCCATTCCTATGTGGTCTCAGTTCTAAAAAAAATAAAAAATAAATAAAACCACAAAACAAGTAGAAAGAATGGCTGACTGTACAGCTGAATTCCCCCTCTGAAGACACTCAGGTCTCACCATCAGGTCGTGGAGAGTAACCAATAGCCTTGCCAATAGCCTGGGATGTTTGGCAGTTTCCATGGGACCCCTTTGGCCAATGACCTTAACAAAATGTAAACCATTCCTGGCACTGGAGGTTTTACTTGGTAACATAAGAGTTCTATTTAGGGCATTGTCTCCCCTATTATTGGTGATTCCATTTAGATTCCTTTCATGTGTGTCTATATTTTAGGAAATATCGATGGTAGATGGTTTCCCGGAGCCCTTCAGTGCTAACGTCACTCCCCATAGTCCCTCTTTTACCCTTCTCTTCTGTCCCCCTCCCTGTTCAATCCTCCTGTTCTAGTTTCCCCTCTATCTCTCCATAACACTATACTCTACTTCCCCTTCCTTGGAAGAACCTCCCCTACCTCTAGCTCCTTACTAGGTACCTAACCTCTGTGGTTATTTGGATTGTAGCACACATACTGAGGCTTAACTACTAGCATTCACCCATGAGAGAAAACATACAGTATTTATCTCTTCCAGTCTTGGTTACCTTACTTCGGATGATTCTTTTCTAGTTCCAGTCTTTGGGACACTCAGTTTTAAACGTGATGTCCTCATCAAACCCCTCCCCTCATGACTCAGGGATCTATCTGAAAGAGAAGGCAGAAAGATTGTAAGAGCCCGAGGTGATGGGAAACCCCAAGGAAACAGTATCTTCCAGACACAGTAGGACTGATGTACATATGAATTCACAGAGACTACGGCATTGTGCATATGTGTGCAGGTTCAAATCACATGGGGTCCCAGCACTGAGACAGGGAAGTAAATATGGGCTTTCACCCCTAACCAATAAGCTATCTGCAATTGATACCCACTGGCAAAGGAAAATTAGTCTTCCTCAGTGGAGTTTAATTGGTATTAACCTCACTTACCCCATGCCCAGGAGCACTGGACCTCGTGAGACAAATTCAAGGTATTTTTGTGGACTTCTTTTTGTCTCATCTTGCTTGTTTGGGCATTCTTTGTCTTGTGTATTGCATCTGGCACTGAAAGAACTAAAAGGGATAGCCTAGTCCACACTATTGAGACTTTGCCTTTTACCCTGAGCCCTCCCTGAGCCTTGTATAGAGGATTTGCTTGTATATTGTAATTCTTTGTGTGGTACGTATGTATGTGTGTTTCTTGTTTTGTTTTGTTTGTTTTTGTTGTTTGTGTTCAAAAAGAAAGAGAGAGAGAGAAAGAGTGTAAGTTAGTAGGTAGGGAGGTGGGGATGATCTGGGAGGGACTGGGGCCGAGGAGAAACATGATCAAAACATATCTTTTTGTTGTTGGTTTTGTTTTTAAAGACACCCAGATCTCTTGAATTTCTATTCAAGAATGGTATAGTTTTATTAGTAAAAGGGAGTCCCTAGGTACTTTGCGGGAGACTGGTATGTTCCTCCCTCCAGCCACTTCATAGTGAGCTACTGGGAAGCCCAAATAGCCTTTGGGAAGGCTCAGGGTGAAAGGCAAAACCCCAATAGTATGGGCTAGGCTATCCCTTTTAGTTCTCTTGGCTGCCAGATGCAATTCCATTTCATCTTAAAAATAATATTTTGATCCCCGACTGTTCCTGGCTAAATGTTACCTTTGACAAGCTATGCACAAATCACCGTTCACAGCCACACTCCCTTTGTGGCTGATTCCGCTTTCAGCAGTGTCGGAGGGAAGGAGGGCTCTCAGAAGGATGTGTGTGCATTTGATATGCCTGTTCCTGCTCGCTCTGAAGGTCAACTCTAGCATGCCTTCCTGGCAGACTGACATTCCCCAGGCTCTCCAGACATCTCCCACTAGGCTCTGGAAGCTTCCTAGCCCTCCCCATCTTAGACCAAGAAGTAAATCTAGACACTTCTCTTTAAGGTTAGCTTTGAGCCTCATGGTGCTCCTCTGTGTTGAAGAAGAGAAAGGAAAGGCAAGATTCTGGCTGCCATCTTTCTGTATGTTTGAGGATCTGTTTAGGTGTGCGTGTTCCCAGCCACAAAATTTTAGGATGTTATTTTGTTGAAGGTGAAACATAGGGTGAATTCTAAGCTCAAGAAAGGAGTGTCTCTGAACATCAAGCATCACAGCTTTTCTTGGGAACTTTATATGCTGATTTGAAGTTCACTTCATTTTTACCTTGCTTTTAGTTTTGCATGCATTATATACATGAAGAACAATGAATATAACACAAACATACTTGCACATGCATTCTTGTGTTATATGCATGCATGTGTTATAATACATAGCATAAAGAAAAATAAAGTGAACTCTCATGCAATATAGCATGCTGCTTTAGAAAGATGAAAGCAGGGTACCAATCGCTTGTATCCACAGCTCTGTATCCATAATTGAATTTTCCTTTCTTCTCCTGTCTATTGTTTCTTTTTACTATGTTGTTTTTGTTAATATGTGTCATTGGCATATTTGCATGTTTTAAAATATTACATAGACTGGTTTCTGTTATTGAACCTCACCTTTCCTTTCAATATGATTTGAGCTTTGTCTAAGCTAATATGCATATGTAGCTACAGTTCATTCATCTGCACCGCTGTATAGCATATGCTATGACTGCATCTCAGGTTATCATCTGTTGTTTATGGACATTATAATATGACCTGTGCTTCTGTGTGCACATTCCCACCTTATCTCTAATGCACATAAGCCATAGGTTCTCTAGGGCACAAATTATGTCTGAGAGAGCAGGATCTCCAGGAGATCCATCATCTATTTTACTGCCTTTGGCTAAATCACTTTCCAAAGTGGCTGTAGAGTTGTACACTGCTAAGAGCCAGCCATCTGTGAAGCCAGTCACATGGAAAATCCCGTGTTTCCCGTTGCCACCCAGAGTGTCTGCAATGTGGAAGGGTGCATCACTGAGTTGTTTAGATTTCTCTGCATACTGACAAGCCTTAACATCTTTGCAAGCCTTTGTTTACCATCTATATTTGTTTAGGATTTGGATTTTTTTTGCTGTTTTTCTTCTGGGATTATTTTTGCTTTTTACTTATCAATCGATACAAAAAAATTAAAATATGTTCAAATACTTTTCTAGCATTTCCATGTGATTGTTTTTACTTTGCTTATGATGCTTTATACATTTTAATGTTTATTTTATACACTTTGTTTATTTACTTACTCATTTATTCATTTGAGACAGGGCTCACTAAGTTGTTTGAGATGGCTTGGAACTCAATCAATAACCCGCACTAGCTTTGGACTTATGATCCTTCTGTCTGTCTTCTGAGTTCTGGAATTACAGCTATACACTACCATATTAAGTGTATAATTTTAACACAGTTCAAATACCAATATTTTCTCCTATGATTAAGTTTTTCATCATGTTAAATGAATCATTTCTGATATGAAGATCTTTAAGCTGTATGTTCTCTGCTAAAAGTTTTCAACTTTCATTTGAATGCTACTGGCTGCAACATTATAACTGTTTTCATGTGAGGTGTGGGAAATCAAGGTTTTGGGTTTTTTGTTTCCTTTGTCAAGTGGATGATCAGAAGTCTGTGGCTCTGCTCCAGCTGAGCAGAACAAGATGCCACAGACCAGACAGGTTAAACAAAGTAAATATTTGGGGGGGGCTGTAAAATCAAAGGTGCTGTTGGGCTGACTTCTAGGTGTTCCTCTCTTCGTGGATTGTAGTCGGCCTCTTGTGTGGGAATTCTCTGATGCCACCTCCTCTTCTTACAAGGATTCAGGTCTCCTTCAGGCAATTGTCCTCCTTTGTGATGTAATTCACTTTTGTTACCTCCTTATTGGCTCGATTTCCAAATGAGGTCACACATGGGGATTGGGACTGTGAATATGCATTTCGGGGAGGAGGTGAGCAAGACCATCCATAGCAAGTGTGTCACCAAGTTACTGTTATCACACCAGCTATGCCTCCACTCTGCTGTGTGTCAGGCTTCTGCACACACGGTGTCCGCCTTAAACTCCATTCTCTGCTCTGTATTCCAGTCAGGGGGTCTTTGTGCTATACTTTTATCAAGGCCAAGTGTGTAGAGTTAAAGCCTTGCATGGAGCCATGATTTTCCAACCTTTTCACCTTATCATTCTGCCTTAGGAGTATAGAGATTTAACATTCTGTTGATCTATATAAAGTTTAGAAGCATTTTTCTCAATTTCTACTAATAAACTTCTAAGGATTTATGTGAGAAATCATTGAATCTGTAAGTCATCTGGGGAAAATGGATATATTTATAGCATTGAAGGTTTGAATCTTTGAACATATTTC
>LOJH01041879.1:0-14309 GCA_001685095.1 Ellobius talpinus | reverse complement strand
AATAAAGAGCTGAACGGCCAATAGCGAGGCAGGAGCAAGGATAGGCGGGGCTGGAAGGCAGAGAGTAGAAATAGAAGGAGAACTGAGGAAAATGAGGAGCAGGAAGAGAACAAGGAGAGGAGGATGTCAGGAGCCAGTCGCCAACTACACAGCAAGCCAGGGGCTAAGAAACAAAGAGAGTATACAGAAATAGAGAAAGATAAAAGCCTAGAGGCAAAAGGTAGTCAGGATAATATAAGATAAGAAAAGCTGGCTAGAAACAAGCCAAGCTAAGGCCAGGCATTCATAACTAAGAATAGTCTCCATGTGTGATTATTTGAGAGTGGGTGGGGAACCCCTCAAAAAGCCAAAAGAGTAAAAGATCACACAATAATCCACTTCCTTTAAAGATTGCTGAAGCATGCTTCATGTCTTAACATGTCCTTTAAATGCTGACATTTGTTTTTATTTCTATTTTTTCCAAGAAAGAGAATAATTTAATCTTACCATGTCCTCAGTGATTTCCTGATAGATACTGAGAAGTGAATCAAAAACATTCTCCCTAGATCTAATCCCAGAGTTCCTTGCAACAGTCCTTCACACTCACACAAAAATGCTTTCCAAATTGTAATCCAATGCCATGTTTTGTGTATTTCAAGACATCTGGTCCCTCTGATGCAGCCTCGTCCCCCTGCCCCACATCAGGGGCAGACACTCTGCCATGGAAATCCCTCTTCTGGTTGGACTTCTGTGTCCCCTGCAGCCCTTTATGGGCTGTGGGGAGCACTGAAGTCCTGAGAGCATGTGTTTTGTTGACGCGAGCATGGCCATGTCTGGGATCCCTGTGCTTCAGAGCCATGGGAACCTGCCTCCTCATTCGGCTGTGCCTATCCCAAGTCACCGGTTTGCTGACGGTGCTGCTCTGGCACGTGTGGCCAACCCAAACCCAACTTTTAGGTAGATGTGTCTACCAATTCTTCATGTCCCATCACCCCAGTCAGACCTGGCCATGCAGGTCATGGCAGTGTGCCCCTCCTTGTGCAACAAGAAGGGAGGGGTCAGGATCACTCAGGGTGCAATTTTGCTCCCATCCCATTTCTTACTTCTTGCACACACATATCAAGGTCTCCTCGGGGATCTTCTCCCCATCCTGGCTACTTCAACTGTGCGTCACAATCCCATGAAGGGTTATCAAACTGAATGTTCAGGTTGTGAAAAATTTGGCAGCGATGTAGGATTTCTGAATACACAGCAACCAAAATTTAATTAAAATCAAATGCTCGGTGAATCCAAGGAGTTTCTGTTGGCGATGGCTTGTGTTGACTCATGTGACTTCACTACAGCCTTGGTCCTGAAGACTGCATGGACACATTGCAATGTGTCTGACATCACACTGCACAAGAACACTGCCTGGAAAACCTCTGCTCAGATTTGAGATTATTGTGTTATGAATTGCAGCCCCTTTTCCTACGCACACTCAGTTTTCATGCTCCAACAAAAACACAATGGTTTAGTTATGGAAAACAAAGACTATTAATATTTACATACCTTCATTCATTGGATTACGTAGTGTTACAGTTCCCTTTCCAAATGTAGTAAAATACCCTGATAAAAGCAAATTACAGGAGAAAGGGTTTATTCTGGTGAGAGGATACAGACCAGCATGGCAGGTGAGTTGTGCTGCCAGGACCATGGGGCACTAGTCACGTCGCATCTCTAGTTAAGAAGCAGAAAGGGAGGAATTCTCGCTTCCTTTCTTATATGCAGTCAAGGACCTGAGCCCAGAGACAGGAACCAACCACAGGGAAGGCTGAGTCTTCCCATCTTAATCTAGTTTAGAGAATCTCTGGTCGGTATGCCAGGGACCTGTCTCCTCTCCCCAGTGCTTCCAGATCCTGTCAGGGTGACAGCCAGCACTGCCCTTCACAGCCGTTTGAGTTAATGGCTTGACTTTTATGTTTAAAATTGTTCAAGGAGTTTGGGTTGAGATTTAGGATAAAATTTCCAGCAGGTTCTGAAATGGGCCTGAACATTCTTCGGGCATGTGTGTGAAGTGACACTCTCAGATGCTAAGATCAAAATCCCAGTCAACTCTGAAAAACACTGTAGATGTTTCATACCCTACAGTGCCAAATACAAGATTTATTTTTTCCTGTAAAAAAAAATGCCTCACTAGTGTGCAAATTAGCTTTGTTTTAATGGTCAATTCTATGCATAGTAAAGAATTTTTAAATGAGTGTCTTTGTGGTTTATGATCAGTAAATATTTGACTTATAGACTATTTTATGGTCATATATACACTGACTCAGGTTGAAAACGGTTGGGAGAGAAAAAGCTTAGTAAGTCTTAGTCCAGGCTACCAAGGGGCTGCGTGTGTAGGATCCTGCCCTCCCTTCAGTGTGTCTCCCTGAGCAGCTAGTGTGCCGCATTAATCCCCAGAGGTCCTTGCTGATGCTGGAGGCAGGAGGTTCACCTCCCAGACCTTAGTTACAATGATCCCCAGCTGATTACTCATCCTGTCTCTGATTCTGGTGGTCTCGAGAATTGACCTGAAGTTGTGAACAAGCACATGTCTGCTAGGATCAGAAGTTAGGCCTACCAGGAAATCATCGCTCACACCTGACTCTCTGGGCGTTATTCCCACTTTCACAAGAGCTGTGGGCAGAGATCTACCACATACTGCATGGCGCCTCTGTGGAGAAGGCCCTAGTTAGTCAGGTGAAAGTTCGCAGCTCTAGGCAGCTGAAGCCTGGGTCTGTCCCAGAGGACACCAGGTCTGCCCTTTCCAGACAACCTGTGTGCTTGGACCTTCCCTCTTGAGGGCCCCATTGAAGATTCTCAGAAACCTGCCAAGGCTGACCCCATGCCTGGAATGAGAAGCCTCTTGGAAACTTTCAAACAGTGAGCAGAAATTCATTACCGAGTAGTTATGTCCCCAAGTGTCCCGGAGTCTACAGCTGGCAGAACACTCTAGGAAGCAATACTGCTGACCTCAGCGCCAAAGATTTGGTGATTAAGACAGTGGAGTGTTGTTCTAACTTATTCTCACTTGTTCCAAGTCCAGGAAGAAAACCCAGCCTCTTATCCTGGTAGCTGAAGAGCCCAGGTCCACAAGCTACCTGAGAAGCAGGTGAGGGAACAGAGTGTATCAAACATTGGCTCTGAGGATGTCTGCTTCCAGAAGCTCACCCCGCTTTTTTTTTTTAAAAATTTCATGCTCCAATGCTTGGCTGCTGAATACCTCTGCCTTCCTTGGGTGACCTCAGCAGCACATCTTTTAAGGACCAAGTCATGGTCAAAAAGAGAGAGTCTGCGTGGGTACATTGTACAATGCTTAAGGGTATAAGTGGCTCCAGCCAGGGCAGTGGGAGGCATTCTATCTTCAGGGAGAGAGGACTTATACCTTCAGTGGCAACTTGCGTCATTGTCAGGACATCCAGGAAGCTTCCTGGAATTAATTGCTCTGTTGTTTCAGAGATGACTATGGCTGTTTGCAAAAGCCCCAGGGCCTTTTAAGCACACCGAGTTCGCAAAGAATAAAACTACCTTTACTGTACTGTGAAAAGTGAGAACGGGTCTAACTTCTTCCTTTTTTAGCTATGTAGTTTAAACAACTTAGTGGAAGAACTTCCCTTCAAGAGTAACTATTCCTAAGTAAAAGCTCCTTGTACGGGGAGATAAGGGGGAAGGCAACCAATCCTCAGGCACTCTGAGAATAGAAGGCCCTAAACTGGACACCTGGACTTGCACAATGTCGCTCGGGACCATGTGACAGAGAGATTGAAGAGGAGAGAAAAGCTAAAAAGGAGGCAGAGAAGACTGAACAAATCCGGAAACAGCCCGCTTGTTTCTAAGGGCTTGGCCCACAGCAGCCCCCTTGTGGAGTACCTACAGTGCTACCTTCCTGGCCCCCAGGGGTGGCTGATGAATTACTGTAAACAGCTGTCACACAATGACTATAGAGGACTCAGCTTTGATTTGGGGCCCTGGATACTTTCACATTGAAGCAAAGCTTAGCAGATGTGAATCTATGCAAACAGGACCTGTTGGAAGGTGTTGGCAAAGCCAGTGCCAACAGCAACCCACGACTTCCCAGCTGTCCTGAGGCCATCACCAGCCGTTGGTCTTCAGGAATTTTCCCAACTCAGAGCCTCTGACTCATTTCCTTTTGGAAGCTCATCTTTCTGTTCACATCAGTCTGAAACTAGCAACTCCTTGCCTTGTCCCCAGCAAGCAACACGCAACATGGAAGAACGTTCATTTGCCAGCCTCAGTTCTGTCAGTCACACTGTGCAAAAGGTGCCACCAGAAAACCTTTCCTGTGAATGCCATTTCATGGGAGGGAAGGAATCTGCAGCTCCTGGAGAGCAGTAAAATAGACATAGACAGGTGAGAACCGGGAAGGGAGCAACACCTTGTATCCATCATCTGCATCTGCATCTTGGGGCCAGTCCTGTTCTGACGCCAGAGTCTTTTTCCTGCTGAAGTGGAAGGAAGGAACATGAAGTAACAGGTCATCGTCTTCACAGACGCAAAGTCTATTCAAGGAGAGATTGATATCTTGTGTGTGCGTGTTTGTGTGTGTGTACATATTCATGTGTGTGCACGTAGAGACCAAAGAAAAACTTTTGGTGTTATTCCTTGGGATCGACCCACCTTGTTTGTTGGCAATCTCTTGCTGACTTCGAACTTGTGAAGTGGGCAAGGCTGACTGGCCAGTGAGGCCCCCAGGATACGCAGTTTCGTTCCCCTGTGGTTAGAATTACAAGCCACCATTCCCAACTTTTAAAATGTGGGTTCTGGAGATCAAACCCAAACCCTCACATTTGCATAGCAAATGGTAAACCAACAGAGCCATCTCCCCAGTCCTCCAGAGACTGGTATTGTCCCTTGTCCCTATAGTGATTTGGCCCCATCACCAGCCCTGTCCCCACACCATCTACATAGCACAGGTCATAGGTGTAAAACTAGGCAAAGACTCCGTTCAGCTCCTGATCATGGCAATTCCTCTTTTCAGGAGTATTTGTCTCAAACAGCAGCCATTGTGGGGACATCAACTGCCTGCTTTTCACTCCAACCATTGACACACACAGAATTATGATGACCAGGCTAATCCTTACAAGGGCAACTCTCAAATGCCTGAGACCCTTTGAACATGGGTGGCCATCGGCAATGTCCTCTTCTTCATCCACAGGACCCAACCCATGCTCCACCCCAGTCTGTCCTCAGGAAGACAAGGAGGACCATACAATACCTATCTCAGGATAGGGTCCAACACGCTAAGCACATAGCTGAAAGTACAGATCCCAGCCTATTGAGAACCTGGGAGAAGCAGTCTACCAGGCAGTACCAGAGACCAATCAGAGGCTAATGAGACTACCTCTCTCATCCACTGTGGCTTAAGCGCAAACCTATTACAAAGATGGCCCTCTATAAATGTCTGGAGGGACGGTGCATACACTTGGGCACAGTGAGAAGGTAGGGGGTAAGACATGACCAACCCAGTGGGTGGTCTGGCTTCCTTTCTGTCCTGTGAAGTGGCAACTTCCTTATGAAAGTCCAGAGAGGATGGGAACTCACAAGGGCCAAAGGGTGAAGCCATCCTTGCCCTTCTCCAGTAAGTAGGAGATTCACTAAGTCTTGATTGGTGAAAAAAAACTCATCTTCCAACCCAAGAGGAATAATCCAGAGTTACTTGTGCTTCACCAACAGCATCTTAAAGTGACAGTCCCACAGGTTTCCCTGACTTTAAATAAAGACAAATCTGCTTTGCTTTGTATGGGAGAGTTTTTCTATTTGAATTTTTGAGGTCGGGTCTTGCTCTGTAACCGGGACTGGCCTTGAATTTGTGATCTTCCTGTTTTAGGCTTCGCTGTGAAGAATCCACCTGTTTCTATAAAGGTTTTTCATTCTACATCTGACAGCTAAACTGTTAGATATTTTTCTGTTTAGATGGTTTGTAAATCTCAGAGCCCCTCCAGCCAAGTAGAGCTCAATACCTAGAGGCATTGATTGACTCCTCTCATAGCTGTGATGTGTCTTCTTCTTGGGTATTAGCAGACTCCCCACAAAGCAGCTTGTGACCCCCTCCCTTCATTTAAAACGTGACAAATACTTGCCTCTAAAGTGAGGGCTCAAACCCTGGAAGACTTGGGTTATAGCAGCTGCGGACAGACATCAGTGGGAGACGAGGAGTTAAACAGATTCTCTGGTAGGCAGACAGACACGGAAAGGGGCCTTGGCTAGATAATAAAGGTGGCAAATTTCCAAGATGGCCAGCATCTTCCTCACCCTCCTAACCTGAGACTAAAGCCTGGCTGTTTAAAGATTCTGTAGGCTTTTGTCTCCTGTCAGCAGGCCCCTGCTGATGGACTGGCTCAACAAGTTCAAAGCCTGCTCAGGACACACCACACACAGTTCTGGGTCAACCAACCATCCAGTTTTCTTCAAACTGACCAACCCTAAATTAGATCAGGAAGACTCTTCAGAGGATTTAGAAACCCCGAGAAGGGACTGTGTTTTTTGGCTTCTTAGGTTCCCCCTCTGCTTTGCATGGGGTCTGTTTCTCTGTTTGTGTGCTGTGTGTGTCTATTTCTTCACCCCCAATAAACACCTTTCTTAACTGCTGATTCAACCTGTGGAGGATGGGAGTTCTCTGTTGCTGCCTGTTAGGCTTCAGAGGTTTTACTACCTTTCGATTCCTCTAGGGGCAGAGAAACCAAACCCCATCCAGACCCCTAGACTGCATCAGTAGAAATCCCAATGAACTGATTGAGAGGGAGCTAAAGTCCCGTGTCCCTCTGTCTTACTGATTTTGAACTTGTTTTAATTATGGAAAACTTTTCCAAATGTCCTGTAACATTTGTGTAAGGATGGGGCTCTGTGTAGCCTGCCCCTGGCTCTGCATACCCTCCTAAGGCTGAGACCTGGGAGTGTCACCAACCAGAAAACTCCATAAGGGAGTAGCAGGCATGTACCTGTCATACCCTCTCTTTGTGCTACTTTTGTGGCTCAAGTCCAGACTGCCAAATTTAGCAATCCTTAACCAAAGCCCATAGAGTCACAATTGTATCTTAATGATGAAGAAAGGGGGGAGCAGGGAGGAAAGCAGTCCATTAAAGCTAATCTGATGGCTATCGGGAGTCTGAGCTATGTAGCTGACAGCTTTGAATAAAAGAAGATACATGACTCCACAGTGTGTGCACACAAGCACACTCCCTACGGCTCCTTACAAACAGGAACCTCAGATTACATCTTTCCAATAAGCCCGAGGTTTCATCACCCAACTACCACACATTGTGGAACGCCAGACCCTCTCTAATAACTGGGCTAATGAAGATGTGTCAGGTCGGGAGTGGTCGGAGAGTAATATGAGAATTGCACAGGTCAGAACCAGGGTTGCAGGCGAACTGGAGCAGTTGGCGGCGCTGTCTCTCTCATCTTCTGTGTTTTTAGGAACACGGTGAGCCCAGATTTTACAGACTGAGAAACGCATCCATTAACTGAGTGACTGGGTTTGCGTGAGCCTCAAGCAGTCCCATGTGCCCCATTCTAAAAGGATCACAACTACTGGCAGCAAAGTCCCCATCTTTATCTGCCCCCCCCCATCAGGAGTGGGTGCAGAACAGATAGAGAGAGGAGCTCTCCACTGCCTTCTGAGCAGCCACCCAGGACTGCCTTGTCAGAATTAATCGTTGTCTAGAATGTTATTAGTGGAAACACTAAATTTGCTCTTAGGGTAAAGTTCTTTCTTAATGAACAGCAAGTCTCGCTGGCACACCCCCTCCCAGGCATTTCTCATCAGTGATAGCATCTATCCAGGTGCTGTGAGTCTTAAAAACTGTAAATCTTGGCCTGTCACTGGAGGAGGAGAGAGAAAAGGTTAAACAAGTTTGTGGAGGAAGATTTCCCAGGTGCTATTTTGCAAGTGCAGAGCTAATTGATGGTTGTGCCATAATAGTTACTGCTGATAGCGATCACGTAAACACTCTCTGCTTGCCTGGGGAGCATTCTCATGGTGTCCTGGGGAAGCAGAGCCTGAGATTGAGCTGTTCGGTCACGCACACAGAGCACCTCAGTGTCTTCAGAGGGCGATTTTGATGCGGCCCAGTGCTGGAATCCTGTGAGATTCCAGGATGGAGACACTCCATCCTGAAATAGAGATCTGAGTAGGAGAGTTAAGTACCTCGCATCCCCCTCGGGCATGCTCCCACAGAGCCCCAGAACAGCAGGACGACTCTCCTCTCCGAAACCAGGAATTTGTCAGAGAACCACAGAGGGGCCTGAACTTTCTCTGCGGGATTCTTCCCTCTGTCACCCAAGTTTACTTCCAAAAGGCCAAGGTCTCTCCCTCCTCAATTTTAAGGCTCATAATTCTTTTGCAAGATGTAAAGGGGATGGCATGCTTCCTTGTGGTCACATCCTGGAAGCAGAGAAAAGAATTTGACTGGTGGGCCTCTCATCTCATTTTCCAGCTTCCCCCAAACAGCCCTGGGCCCTGCACTTGGACCACGGGTAATGTAATTGGATTCCGGGGCCAGGGTGGAAGAGGCGATAAACTGAAAGAGAATTCTCACACAAAAGCGCCTGGCCCATTTGCATTTTCATTGGTTTCTCAGGAAGAAAATAGGGAGCCAGAAGAGTTGTTCTAATTTTTACTACCCTCGGAAAAAAATTACCATTTGCTTAAGAAAGCAGCAGTGAGCTGATCCCACCACGTGGTCTGCGGCCTGCAAGGAAGTCTGTGGCACCCCAAAATAAACAGTAGAGAGGATATTAGTGCTCTCGTTCTCTTCCTTTCTAGATTGTAGCCTAGCTGGAGTCGCATTTGCCTGGAGATTTTTTTCCTTATGAAAATAGTATTATGTGTGACATCCAGGCTTCCGGAAGAAAAATGATTAAGACCACAGTGTCTTTGATGATAGTAGTCAGAACCTATAAATAACAGCAGGATAAATAAATCCGGAAGCAACAATGGCTGGAAATGAGTCACCTCAGGTTTCATTTGCTGTTTGGTTACACTGCTTTTTGGTCTTACCATTTGTAAGTTAGGAAGCAGAGCGCTCCCTACTTCAGGGTGTATCTGGCTGCTCATGTAAGCTGTCTCCCCACCCCAACTCCCACCCCCCCAATAGGGCATGGGGCTCACTGAAGCAGGTTCCCAGAGGATCGAGCCAGCAGCAGGGTGGTGCTGACTTTGGGTGGACAGAGGGAGCTCCCTGGATCTTCTCTCCTTCCATTTGCCTCTGGGATTCAGTATCCCCATGCATCCAGGTGGATCCTGTCTCCTTATTTTATGTGTAATACAACCTCCTAAGAAGTCATCAAAATTTTTAGTTTTTAAAATAATCAAGTCTTGTCTTCTTGTTGACAATCTGATTTTTCTTGAGGACAGATTGTGGGCTGCGAGCATTAGCCGTTTTCACAAATTCAACATTCATTTGAAACTGTTCACTAGCAGAGAGCAAGTTTACAGGCATGGAGAAAAGGGGCTTTTGAAAGGCCACAAAAATCAACCTAAGGAACTCTGCAAGTCAGTTCCTGGCAATGACAAGGTGATACATAAAAGGGACATCATGGATGATGCTGTACACTACACTGACCAGAAGCATTTTCTGCTAGTGAGGGTGTACTGGAAGTAAATCTCTGCGATTAAATTTGATAATGAGACTGGAACCAACTCACAGGAAACAACAACCCAAGACCTTCAACATCCTGTCTGAGGAAAGCAGACCTTTCAAAGGGATCCTGGAGCTATCTGAGGGAAGTTTTCAGAGAGGGCAGTGGAGACACACGTGAGGCATGAGAATTCTAGTTCAGTGTGTGTGGGGGGGGTATCTTTGCTTCTTGGAGGGGGGCAGATCCTAGAGCAACAGGAGGGCTGGCCTGTAGCCTGCTATGCTATGCTTGTCTGTCGCCTCTTATTTGACTGAACAGGCCACCCTTCCTCTATCGAAGAACTTGCTCTCATGACACATACCTCCATCCACACGGCCACACGGCTCCTGAACCAGATCCCAGATCCTACATCTGGTGTGGTTGCACCTCTAGCAAAGCGTGGGTTTGATACCCTGCACAGCTCCTCTCCCAGAGAACCAGAGATGTGCAAAGAGAATCAACAATCCATTCATCAACATATAAAGTCCTTGGCGCAAGGACCTCAGCCCCCGGCTAGTTCTAACCCACTAGAAGAAGCCTCCTCCTGTCCTCTAACTTTCCCAAGCTGCAGACTCCTTCCTCCTGCCCTTCTATTCCCACAGCTCCCTACCCATTCATCCTCAGTTAAGAACAGATCACAAGCTTCCCCTTCTTCCCTCGGGAGCACACCTCACTCTGTAGACCTACTGTGAAGTTGTCTGTCCCCCATGGCCACTGGTCATTCTACTTGCATACTCCAAAGTATTGTACAGCAACAATCTAAATGAAAGTGCCTCTGAACCTTTGGCTCAGGAACTTTAATACAGCCAAAATATTTATATTAAAAACAGATCATCTGACTTCCTAAAAAATCCAGACCCTCAGAAAATTTTTAAGCAGCAGAGGCATGCATATAAACTCCTTCTAATTGGCTGGGGACCAGAAATCTCTGAAGAATGTGAGCATCCCCGTCCTCATATTCAAAGAAAACCCAGGGCTTCAGCTTTCCAAGCCTGAAACATTAGTGAAGTTACTTCTGAGCCCTTCAGGTGGGCATAGCATGTGCCTTGGATTCTCTAGACCATGCGCTGCCCTCCTAGGACATACTATGACATACTAGTTACATGCATACCAGTTATAATCCATGACTTCAGTGTTGGTGGATGTGGGGGGCAAGAGCGAACTGCTACAGTGTTTGAGTTGGGAACTGAGGAACGCACAGCTTTTCAAATATTACTCAGAATTTTTTGACAAATATTAGTTAGGCATAATAATGACTTCACAACGACATTTTGATGCACGTGGATCATGTGGTTTGATCATATTCCCCCCGTGTCCTCCTCTGTCTCCCTCCCACTCTGGCTGATTCTCTCTCTCTTTCTCTCTCTCTCTCTCTCTCTCTCTCTCTCAATCTCTCTCTCCCCTCCCCCAACTAGTCATCTTCCACTCAGCCATTTTTTGTTATATAAATTCACTCCCACTAAATATTACAGGAAATCCAGAAAACAATTGAACGTATTTGTGAAATAATGATTTCAACTCGACACAGTCCTCAACATCTCACTTGAGCCTTAAAAATCTAAAGAAATTGCTGTGGCGCATCTGCCCTGTGTCTCCTTTGTGGGTACTTCTGGGCAGGGACCCCTTTCTGTAGATGTAGACAAGTTTCAGCCATTCCTCAGATACTCAGGAGGCTGAGGCAGGAGGATCAGAAGTTTAAGACAGCTGGGTCAAGGTAATGAGGCTCTGTCTCAAAAAGTAAAAAGAGGCCTGGAGTATAGATTAGTGGTTGAGTACTTGTTTAGCATGTGTGAGGCATCAAGTTCCATTATGCCTAGCACTGGGGAAAAAAACAACAACAAAACCCTCACCATTTTCAACTGACCACTACACTATGCACAGCCTAGAGACAGACTTTCTCTTTGTTTGAAGAGGTTTGAAACTGAGCTGGGACTGGAGAGATGGCTCGGAGGTTAAGAGCACTAATTGATCTTGCAGAAGACTCAAATTTGGTTTCCAGCACTCACATCAGGGGACACACAAGTATCTCTAACACCAGCTCCAAGATATCGGGTGCCCTCTTCTGGCCATTGGGGGAATCTGCACATGCGTACATATACCCAAACACAGACATACCCATGTACAAATAATTATGAATGAATGAATAAAAACTAGTAGCTTTCCTACTAGTAGCTCTAACTTTAGAGGAAGAGGGGTATAGAGGGAGGAAGACTGGGGAGGAGAAGTGGAGGATGAGCAGGAGGAAGAGGGGGCATTGATCAATAAGAGAAATAAACGTTCTCTAAGGGACTTTCCTATCATGGCTGGTACACAACATCCTTTGGCTCCTACTAAATCAGGCTTAGCACACCCAGCAAGCAGCACACACATCTGGAAAAATACAGAGAAGGTCACAGAGGATGGAGCCCTCCCATGGGGCAAGAAGGGGACCAGGGACCTGGGGAGGAAGGAAGAGAGGTCAACTTTGGATTTTCAGCTTTTCTGAGTAGAGGAGCTTCAAGTACCCCTGCCTAAGAATAAGAAAACCAAGTTGTCTTTGGAAGCTTGTGAGCGGTGCTGGCACCCCACACAGATGTGGATGCAGTGTGTTATCTTTGAGGGACAGGCATACATTATTAAACTTAACTTCCTTCATAGATGTGACTTGGGCCTCCTTTTGGAACCCGTTTTCATGAGACCCCAACAAGAGAGTTACACACAGCAGAAGAGGACAAACCCAAACACAGCCTAGTGGTTTGGAAATTCTTGTTTTCACTTAGATTTCTGAGGGTTAATTTCCATGAAGACATTGCCGTGACTGTCTCCTGTTTTCAGTGGAATCTCAATTGCTCCATGTCACGTGGAGACAGGGCTATGAGTCTCCGAAGACTAGCCAGAGATTTATTTCTCTGAAAACCATGCAAACCACAAGCCTAGCTGTCTCATGGGGAAAGATGGGTAGTCCATCCTCCCTCTGCCCACCCTGAGGCCTGCTCTCCAGTCCTGTATTTCTCTCCAGCTCGGCCAGCATTATTCTGGGGGTGCGCAGAGGACTGTGTGCTCAACCAAGCAATTACTCCTACGCTGGGCTGGGAAAGGGCTTCCTTCTCCCACTTCATATGCCATCTGTAGAGTGGAAGCCTCCTGTGTAATCACCAGAAGATAAATTGCAATCTGTGGTTTCTAGTCGGAGTAATAATTCAACAGTTGTTTCTTTCTAATGCATTTTTCTTTATTTTTACAACTGCTCCCCTCCCTGAGAAGTCTTCAGTGTCAGCAACATATGAGGAGAATAACCATTGCTTTTCTAAAAGAAGAAAGAAACAGAACCAATCGAGTCATGAGAAGAAAGTTCAAGACCGGCTAATGAACTACAATCAATGTGCTTCATGGTGCTGGGCCAAGGTGTAGAGATACAAGGCCTGGGAAAGAGTCTCTGGACAAGCAGCCCACAGTCAAGATTGTCTCCTGGGTTGGACCAATGGACCCCAGGAATTTCAACAACTTTTTCAATCAACAGTAGTTATGTATTTAAAGATGCCACCAGTTCCACGTTACTAACAGCTAGCTGCCATTCCCAGGGAGGAGCCTGGGAGGAGTGTATCTTGACACCCTGTGATGTGGGAATCCATAGTAGGGAATAATGCCGGAAAGGGACAAAGAATCAGAAACAAGGGTCAGAGGGACATTCTGTCCTTGACTGGGGCAGCTTCTGAAGTCACTGTGAGAAAAATGGACCAATCACAGATGGTGCTGTGCCTGCAAGACAGATAAAAATAATGTGTAATCCCATGCCTCATGGCATACACCAGAAAGGACACATTAAAGATCTTAATTAAAATGAACAAAGGGCTGAGAGATGGCTTAGTGATTAAGAGTGCATGCTGCTCTTTCTGAGGACCAGAGTTAGTTCCCAGCACCCCTGTCAAGGAGTTCACAACTGCCTTTAGCTGATCCCTATGTGATCCAGTGCCCTCTTCTGGCCTCCCTGGGCACCTTCAATGTGTACAAACAACATGCACACACACACAGAGAGAGAGAGAGAATTAAAAACTAATTGAATCTTTTTTAAAAATTCAGAATTATCAGAAAATAATCTTCTTGATGGGTGTGTTTTACTCTGACCTGACTATAAAGATAAGCTCAAGGTGCAGCTGAAAACCCAAAAGTGATGAGATGTTGAGAATGTTAACAGGAATGTGTATACATTTGTGGCAGAAAAACCACGTCGGTAGTTCTCTTATGAACTTGATACAAGCTAGAGTCATCTGAGAAGATGGAGCTTCAGCTGAGAAAAAGCCCTCATCAAATCATCCTGGAGACAAGCCTGTGGTGTGTTTCTCTCTATTGATGACTGACATGGGAGGGGCCTCCCACTCTTGGTCAGGTGGTCCTGGGTGTGTTAAAAAGCAAGCTGAGCAATCCACAGGAAGCCAGCCAGTAAGTGGTGCTCCCCAATGGCCTCTGCTCCAGTCCCAGCCTCCAAGGGTCAGCCTTGAGTTCCCACTTTGGCTTCCCCTCCTCTGACGAACTATAAACCATAAGATTAAATAAACAACTTCCTCCCCCAGCTGCTTTTGACCATGGCCTTTTTCACAGCAATAGAAGCCAAACTCATACAAACCATCAATGGTTATTCAAAAGCCCAGTGACGAAGGAAGAGACAGTTTCTTTCTTTCTTCTTTTCTTTCTCT
>LOJH01041877.1:0-14309 GCA_001685095.1 Ellobius talpinus | reverse complement strand
TTTCTTTATTAACCAATGAAAGTAACACATAGACAGATGACCCACCTTCATCAGATGAGAGGCAAAATTACTACTTTTTACATTTTATGATTGTAACAAAACTATATTCTCCCTTCCCTGTATTCTTGTCAAGGCTTCCCATATAACTCTCCTTGCTCTCTTTCAAATCCAAGCGCTATCTCTGTTTTGTTAATTATTATTGAATCTTCACACACACACACACACACACTCCTAAATATACCCTGCTCAGTTTGCATAATCTTATGAATGTTTTAGAACTGATCATTTGGTATTTAGTAACCAATTTGTGTTCTCATCCCTAATACAAATCTAAGTTTCCTATTAATCTGAAATAAAAGCAAAGAAAAACAAATGCAACATCTCATTTGCTATTGAGTAGGCAAATATTTAAGATTCTCATGGATGTTGAGCAATTCCTTAAATATAGTTTGACCATTTGAGATTCTTCTGTGGAGAATTCTCTGCTTAGATCTGTACCCCAATTTTGAATTGGATTATTTGGTATTTTGATATCTAGTTTCTTGAGTTCTTTATAAATTTTGATGAGAGAAGGGGAGAGAAGGAGAACTGGGGCTACTATGTAAAATTTTAAAAATTAAAATAAAAATTCTCAAAGAAATACCAAATAAAAATAAAACTTGTTCTGCAATTAGGCTGAAAAAAAAAACAGATTCTAATAGATGCTTCCATGTCACTGCCATTGGTGTGGTTAAAGAGACATTCATCCACTAATGCCAGAAATATGGCCTGTTGTAGATGTTTATGAAATAACCATGATTAAAAAATAAATAATAAAACTTTCCTCACCACAGAGAGAAATAATAGTATAAAGTTTCTTAATAAACTTTAAAATGTGTATATGTTTCTCTGCTCTTGTATGATTTCAGATATTTTGTATTTATAAATCCTAGAAAATAAGTATATATCACACAAAACTAAAAACTATGGATGAAAACATTTTATACAGATTAAAGCAGCCATTTTCTCTCCAAACAACCTGGCCTAAAGGGCCACCACATCCTCTTCTTTTTCACCTCTTTTACTATTCGTCTGTATGTCCATCACTTCCATATTCATCATGGATATTGTTCTATAAACTTGGATAGTTTCTCTTGTTCAGTATAAAATATTATTCCAGAGTACAATGACTTCAGAAATAGATTCTTAATAAATGTCTGTCCAGCACAGAAAAATAGCCTCTGGTTTTCAACCTCTTTGCATTTGCCAATCTCAAAAACTGTGAACTGAACAATTAATTGTAGGGTGACATATAAGAGCTGCTTTGACAAAGAAGAGAGGCCAAGTTCATAGTTAATACCACTTATCCTAATTTTATCTAATTTAATATTTTCTTACCACCCACATAGTGATCCCCATAGAGTAATGAAAAAATAGAATCAAGTAATCAGTAATTATTGAGGCAAAAACAAAACTAGGAATAATATCCATCTGGTATCCAAATACTTGACATTTATAATTTGACATATTGCAGGTATTTTAGCATGCATTAATAGCAAAACTGCTATAATATTTTACTTATAAAATGCATATATAATGTTATATATATTTTTGTATAAATGTCACAAGAATTAAAACACATATTATCAGCACTCATATTTTGAGTACTGCAATGCGCAACACTTTATCTCTTTTTCCCAGTACTCTACCTGAAAAATGAACACTTCAAATCTTCAAATCCACTTTTAAGTTTAAAAGTTCATATTAAAGTTATTATCTTGAAATTCAGTTTAATCTATACTTAAGTGATTGTCATTATCTTTCTATTATAAGACCCTGAACAGAGTAGTTAACCTGTCTAAGCCTCAGTTTCCTCCGTGTTAAATGTTATCAATACTAGAAACTACCCAGTAAGGCAATTTTAAAGATCAATTAATCCTGTTTAACCTATGCCAGTCTTGAAGAAGAGTTCAACTATATCGAGAATTATGTATTACTTTTAATAGTGATATCTGCCACCTGACAGTCAAAGAGTTAAGTGACCTACCTAGAATGTCAGGTCAAATTGATGGGAAAAAGATCTTGAATTTTTATTATTAAAAATCCTTTCCCTTATCGTTGTATCACCCAAAGAGGGGCTGACTTTTTAAGTAACTATTATTTTATTAGCGTACATCATATCAGAATGGGTAGAAGTGAATTTAGTGGCTGAATCAGATCATGATCTCCTCAGTCTCTCACCATTCTAGTGAAATATGGATGGGAGAAATGCGATCCTGATTCTTTTTAGCAGAGACTGGGGGAGTTAAAAAAAGTGGAGGCTAATAATAGCAATCATGGCAATGCCTGTGATATTTCACCATTATCAAATCTGTCTCAGCTAACTCTGTTTCACAAGGTTCACTGGTGTTGATTTTCTGTTCCCAGTGATTGACAATTGTGGGTATTAAAAATGGGAGGTCATGTCCCCTCTGATCAGCATTTCTGTAAACAAGTGTTGGCAATCTATGACAGGTGACAGTCTCTAGACATAGGGTCAGTCGTAGCATCTGGGTCTTAATTACTTGGGTTTGCAAAACTTCAAGTGACATTGATACTCATTTTCATTCAAGGAATGAGACAAAATGCATCTTTAAAAAGAAATTTTCTGAGATTTATTTATTTCTATTTAATGTGTAGGGATGCTTTGACTGCACATATGTCTGTGCAGTACACATATGCTTGGTGCCCACAGAGGGCAGAAGACGGAACTGGAGTTACAGACAGCTGTGAGTCACTTGTGAGTGTTGCAAATAGAACCTGGATATTCTAAAGCAGCCAGTGCTCTTAACCACTGAGCCATCCCTCCAGTCCAAGGATATTTTCTAATAAGAATTTTTTTTTTTAAAAAAAAAGCAAAGCACACTCCTCTGAAGAGTTTAAGTACAGGGTTACGCTTTCTCCCTCATCAGATTAGAAGCTTTAATAAGGTAATCTGTCTTAAATGAATCTGCTCCTCAGAGGGCAGTAAAAAATTAAAATGAGGGTTTAAGGAGAAGGCTTAGTAGGTAAACTGCCTGTAGCAGAACATGTAAACTGAGTTCACATCCCTAGTTCTCACATATTAAAACTAGGTGTATGTAACTGCAGCAGGGAGGTAGAAACTGGCTGACATCTTCTAGCCTTGTTGGCTAGTTAGTGGTTAGTCCACCTCTGAGTAGTGATGTTAGTGGAAATTGATGGTTACAGCTTCTATACTACTAGGAGATACCATCTCATAACAAACTACCTGATATTTTGGCTCTTATAATCTGCCTGTCCCTCTTCCACAATGTTCTCTACGCGCAGGAATTGGGTTGTAGATACACCTGTGGGGATGAGCACCACAATTCTTCACTTTAATTGGTTATAGTTTTCTGAGTCAAAAGTGAGTAGTTTCTTCACCTATTGCAAAGAGAGTTTTTTCTTAATGAGAGGCAAGGACAACACATATCTGTGGGTAGAAAGACAATACTTAGTTAGAGATCATGCTGTTTTAGTGATGTGATTTCAACTTCTCCAAAACACATGACTTCACTGAGGAGCTGTCTAGGTTTCCAGTACCAGGTGTGAAATCTCTCTGGTTGAGTGAGGCATGAGTCCAAAAAGAGAGCTGTTACTTGCCACCAACGTATGCATGCCACTACTGAACCTTTATGGCGACTGTACTGAGAGGACCAGGTTTCACCAGCCCTCACTAAGTCTTACTCTAGCCTCTTGACAACCAGGGAAGCAGCAATGAACAAAGGGCAATCAAACTTCAGGGACCTTGACAGCAGGATTGCCAGGGAACCTGCATATTCCACACATAGTAGGCTCAGAGCAGACCTACTTATCTCAAGGTGATGATCAGTCTCTCCGACTAACCCTAGCCATTTAGAGGATACACATATGATTGCCACTTCTTTAAGCCAATTGTAGTTAAGATGACCTAACTTCCTTAGACATTTCCCTTCATTAGGCTTGAAAAGGGATCTCAGATCTCAGGGTCTTTTGCCATCTTGTTGTGTGTGTGTGTGTGCGTGTGTGCATACGTGCATGCGTGTGTGTGTGTGTGTGTGTGTGTGTGTGGTGACAGCTCCCAGCATGCTGGACTAATAAAGATGCTCTTGCTGATTGCATACGTGGATAGTGGTCTTTTATGGGACTTCTCCAGGACCCCAAGAGCACCATGTCGATAGTTGTTGCACTGGTTATGATTTGCAAATCCTACAAATCAGAATATTCTCTTTGTGTTGGTGGCTTTGGGAGCCCCTCTGATCTAATTAATATGGCTTCATAAAAATGTCATCTGCTGCCAGCCCTTTTATCACCAACACAATAGTTCACTTTTCAGAATATAATAAATGAATAATAATATCCAAATATTCTGCATGATTTTAAATGCATCTGTACCCTACATCCCAGACCATATGAATATACTATGTTTATGTGACACAATCAATTATCTTTGAGTGGAAAGATAATCCTAAACCACCCATTGGGCACAATGCAATCACAAAAGTCTTTATAAAGAAACGAACAGAAATCAAAATCAGAAAATAAAATAGATGTTATAATGCAACCAATGGTTGATCAAATGTATTTGAGATAGAAAAAATCATCACATTCCAAAAAAATTTCAGTCAGAATCAAGTATATTTTTCTCTTGAAATCTTCAGATAAAATAGCCCTGATAAGCATATTTTTCAGGTCACAGAAATTGCAAAAAAAAATCTAATGAAGTTGTTCCAAGCTTCTAAATTTACTTTGAGTTTTTAAGCATCTCTGGAAAATATATACATGGCCTGCAATGAAACTATGATATAACAAAACAATGTGAGTGCTAAGACTACTCAATGCTTCTCTGGCCATGCTTATCACAGAACTCAGTTTTCCTTTCTATATAATTACGGTCACATATGAGTAAATATGTTGTTAATGCCAAGTAACATACAACATGAACTCTAAGATTAAATTAATTAGAAAAAACTATCAAATCACAGTGAAACAAAACTGAGTCTTAAAACCAAACAATCCACAGAACGGATGCCAAGATTACGCTAGTGGTCCTGCCACAGGGCATAGGAAAGAGACCATATAAACTTGATTTGGATCTAAAAATCCATTTTGGATCCTTGACTGATGCACATGGCCCAGGTGTCTTTCTTTTGAACCTGCTGGCATGGCAATCAAGACAGACACATAGCAATATGGCTGCTGGATAGTCTTCATTTTCTGCTCTGCTCCTTCCTCCGGAAAGAGGGTCCATGAGGGTTGAAGCATGATCCTGAGGGCTGACCTTCCTCAGAGCCAATGATACATAGATATTGCTAGAGACATGTGCTTTATTTATTCCTCTGAAACACTACTAATGGTGGTAAAAGCAACAAGGATAAGATTTAACTGAAACAAAAAGGGAAATGAAAAATTTCACCTGTCAGATAAATAACATTTAATGTTAGTTATAAAGTATTGATTAGAGAACCCAAAGTGATAAATACATATAAGGCAATAAAATGTATACATTGAAATAAAACAAAATCCTTTAAACAAACTATAAGACTAAACTCATCACTCACACTGTACATTCCAAAAAATCTGCATCAGTTTTTTTCATGTTTAGGTCTTTTCTGTTTTTCAAAATAACCTTGGCACACTGACAAGAAAGACAAAAAGGTATGTCACCCTGGTCAAGTAATTAACTTCTCAAGGCCTTCATATATTAATATGATATTAATATAATATAGTGAAAACTTGCAAGAATTACAACCATTCTAATGAGTTAGGAATTAGAAACTTCCTGACAAACAGTAGGCACTCAGTAGCATCTATATTTCCCTTTATTAGTAGTTTCTTAGTAGAGACTAGAGAATAAAATCCAATGATAGGTGCAACTGAAAATAATTTTTTGATACTTAGTGTTAACAATATATTCAAATTTGGGTAATTGTACAAATACAGATAAAGTACTTGAAATGTATGAGAAGTATCCTTATGATCCTGTTTATAAGTTTTTTTCCATCCTCTCCACATTATTTTCACTTTTCCAAAACTTTATTTAAAATTATCAATGTTGCACATGTCCAATGAATATCTGTATTTATTGTATGAGTTGCAAGCTTTTCATAATCACAATGGTCCTTACTAGCGTATTTAAATGTGTATTTTATAATCATTCTCTTGCTCTTTCACATACTCAATGAGACTTAGTTTGCACTAACATGAAACGCAAAGCACCTCTGACGTTACCCAGAGAAAAGAGTTCATAAACTAAGGGGATGATGATGTGAGACAGAGAAAAGCAAAGGAGAGCACAGAAACAGTTTTGATTCATACTATTCTCAGTATAGTCAAATGGGGTGTGTGTGCAGATGATCTTAGGAGGTTGTGCCCAGCGCGGTGGGTAAGGCAGCGTGTTAGGTCTGGGCAGTCTCAGGAGCCAGACAGCCTGGCTGCAGATCCCTGACACTGCTTTGTAACTGTATGGTTTGCAGGCAGCTTATTATCTTCTTGGTGGCAATGCTTCATTAAAAAAATCATAATTCGTACCCTTTCACTTTATGAGGAGTAAAAGAATAAATAATCTAGGCAACTAGAAGAAGGCAAGAAGGCAAAGCACAAGGTAAGTGATTCAGAATCACTTGCTTAACACAGGAACGTATTTAATGTATCTATATTTAGTCATAATTATTAAGATGCATCTTACTGAAACAATGTTTCATTCTTAGGTCTCTTTCATGCTACTAATAATTCTACTATAATCTTCACATGATTTGTATTCATTGTTTTACCCTATGTTCAGCACCATCCTTCTATATCATGAGATGTTCATTGTGCATTTTCTTGAACTGAAACAATTTGGATTAACTGAACCACTAATCAAGGCCCTTTCCTATTCCTAGCACCTATAAAACATAGTTTTTAGATTAGGGGCAAGGCTCAATGTGTAAAGTGCTTCTTGCAGAAGTATGAAGACCTGTGCTCAGATTAGCAGACACCACAGAAAGCCGATGCAACAACTCCTACACACCATCCCAGCATTTCTATGGCAAGATGGGAAGTAGAGACAGAATTCTGGGAAACACGTGGGCCAGCCCGGCTGCCTTGCTGTGGCATTCACAACTTGTGCTCAAATGCATAAATACTCACCGTGTGCAATGTGCCAACACCATTCAGGGAAACGAGCTCCAGAAGAGAAATGATAGGGCTCTCCCCACACTGTCAGTATTGAACCAGTTCCTGTCTCCCCATCAGTTCCTGTCTACTCTGCCTTTGAAAACCCAGCTTCCTCTCTAAAAGGGAAATTTTCCCCCAAGAAGTCAGAAGTAATCAATGAAAACCTGGGACAATTTTTGTTTAAAATGACAGGATTAGAAAATCAAGTTAAATACTTATAAGTATCCTTGATTGTAATTCTAAACAGAAAACGAATTTAGACACATGGAAAATGCTGTAAAGAAGGGTCTATATGTACACACATTTAAAACCTTCTATCCAGGCTAAAAACTCAGGTACATATTTTATAACTTAAATCAACTTGTTAAAAATAGAAAACTTAATATTTTGAAATTTATTTTAACTTTTAATTAACTTCAATATTAAAAATGGAAAATAAAAATCATCACACACCAGAAGTAACCATATCCAAATTCTATAACTCAGTGAACACCCAGGCAGTTAAAACAGCCATTCAAGAGCTACTGTGACACATATTAGATTTCATATTTTCTTTATCAGATACACTCTTATGCACGTATCCACTACCAAAAACAAAATTAATCTTGACAGAATAAAAAGTAGAAAGCATTTGGTTTTCTATCCTCTTTCATAACCAAAGTCCAATACATTCATTTAGTAATTCCTTACCCCTCAACATTTTTTCTTTCTTGTTGTCTTTCTACATGAGATTTCCTTTTAGCAAACAAGTAATTCCCATGCTGAAGAAATGTATGAATATACTTAGCTATGATATCAGTGAATCTGGTTCTCGGGGTTGTGAGCAGTTCATATGACATAAGGCAGCACAAACTGATCAACATCTCCTCACCAACCCCAGTGTGTAGCTACATCTGACAAATACTTAATCTGGAATAATATTTGCTTATGTTTGCATCTTAACTCTCATAAATAATGCATTCAGTTTTACTGTAAAACTTGAATACAAACAGCGTGACCATTTTTATTTTCTGATAATAATTCAAAGTTTTGGGAAGTGTGTTTTCCCCCTGGCAAGTCCTTTTATTGATTCTTATTATTTACTCATCAGTTTCCACATTGTAGAATCTTGTTAGACATGTACTTTTGAATTTGTCTTTTAGTCAAATGTTATTTGACTAAATCTGTAATTGCCAAGTTTTGAAAAATGACTAAGATTCTACTATTGCAAAAATAGCTGGTGTGGATTTAACAAATTTTCCCTAGCGTAAGTGACTTTCCTGGATTTGTTCCTGAAAAAGTAAAGATCTTATATTTGGTTGTATCTCCTAAACAAAAGTAAAGGATTAGCTTTAGAATATTTATTTATTTATTTATTGAGAGTTTTATGTTTAAGTACTATATTTAGATCATTTCTCCTTCATTGCACCCTCAAAATCCTCCCTAGTCTCACCCCTCACTCTTTGTCAAATCCATGGCTTCTTATTCGTTACTTGTGTTGCATATATAGCGTGTATATGCACACACATATAATTTGCAAGTATATATACACACATATGTATACACACTTGCATATACATATGTATATGTATTACAAATACAGTTTAAATAAATCATTTATTTTTGCTCTCATGTGTATTCATTTAGTGATGACTGCTTGGAACTGGATAACCTTTCGGGAGGCTCAGCCCTGGAGAAGACTGATTAGGCTTTTCTCAGCAACCATTAATTGCCTGTAGCTCTTCATCTATGAATGCATCCTTGTGAAATTTCTGGCAGGTTTGATTAATCTTGAAGACAGTAGAGCAATGTATCACTGAGCGGGCCTCCCTAGAGCATGGCGTATCAACACCTTTTCAGTAACTGAAATTTACTCTCTAATTCCAATGAGTTCTATGTTTTAGAGGCTTAACACAGTTTGTGGATACTTTCTTGTGCACTTCTACCTTTCAATTTCTCAGCACTGCTTTCTAACTAAATACCTCCTCCTTCTCAAAGACTGGGGATGGACAATATGCAATATCTGTCTAATCACGAGGTTTAAGCAGGGAGGGTGGCCGCCGGTAATATGTTTAATGCACAAACATGAATACCTGAGTTAAATTCCCAAGCCCACATAAAAAATGTCCAGGATGGTGGTATGTGATGGAAATCCTGGAGCTAGTAAGACAGAAGCAGGTGAATCCTTGTGGCTCATTGGCCAGCCAGTCAAGCCTAAGCAGTGAGCTCCAGACCAATGAGAAACTGTCTCAAAAAATAAATTGAACAGGCTCTGAGTACCATCATGCCCCTGCCTAAGTATCCGACACAGCATACCCCACAAGCCCAGGGTAGCTGCTATTTTTTCTCTGTCTGTCTGGATTGAATCACCTGGCTGTTTTCCCTCTAGATCCCATTCTGCCTGACCTTAATGAATTGCTTCATACAACCGCTATCTCTTATTTTGCTTTCTTATGTAATGTGTTAGTTTCCTAGGGCTTATTTAAAAAAGTACTAAAGTCACTAAGGCTTAAAATAGCAGAAATTAGTTCTCTCACAGCTACCAGCAGGGCCATGCTCCCTTAAGGCCTTGGAGAAATGCTTGCTTGCTTCTGCACGTGGTCTAGTGGTAGTCATTAATCCTCAGCATGCCTCAGTTTATAGATGCATCACTCAGATTCATACCTTTGCTGTTAAAAGATACTTGTATGTTTTTTTCTTCCTCTTAAAAAGATATTTGCCATGATAAATTTCTTCTCACCCTCATTTTTGATGACTTCTTCTTAACTAAACATAATTCAGGGGCTCTATTTCCATATAAGGAAAAAAGTCCCGAGGCTCTGTAGTAGCACTTCGATGCATTTTCTTAGGATACACAATTGGAAATACATATTTCCAGTCAAATATGATCAAATATATGGTATGTCATATATATCAAATATGTTATATGTCAAATATCAAATGTGTATGCATGTTTTAATAAGGAGAATATATAATAACATTAGGTAGCACTGGCTATTGAGAAATGTATGGAGAAGGAATAACTTGAGGTATTACTTTCAATGTATTCTGACTATATAAGTAATGACTTAACTACAGTACTGAAGACTGAATTCCGTCCACTGTTTGTGTGAAGCAAGTGCTCTGCCTGGCTGTCTGGAGAGTCCCAACTTTGACTTCATGGCTGTGTTGTAGATATGTCATATAGATTTTCTCTGCTACTCTTATTCTAGACAATATTTTTCTAAATAGATATAAGATCAGAATATCTGTTTACCAACCAGTTCACATGTTTAAACCCAACCCCCAAGTGATGATTTAGGAGATGGCTCTCTAGGAAAAAAAAAAAACAATAACTGCTTTAGTGTGTGTGTGTGTGTGTGTGTGTGTGTGTGTGTTTGTGATGAACCACAGTGTATATGTGGAAGTCAGATGACAATTTATGAGAATTCATTCTCTCCTTCCAGTATGTGTGTCCCAGGTATTAAACTTGGGTCATCAGGCTTGGTGACAGTATCTTAAATCACTAAACCATCAAACTGCTCTTAATTTGCAATTTTTATTTCTTCCATATAATTTATTACCACTTAAGCAGTGTAGACAAAAATAACATATTAGTCGTAAATATTTTAATTAAAACATAAAACTTAGAACAAGAAGAAAAACATTAATGTCACTCCCAAAATCTGGATTTTCTTCTAAGTTTCCTACTTATGATACTTACTAATACCAATAGAAAAAAAAGTTATTATTGTTATCTTAGTATAAAATGACAAATATAGCAACATAAATTTATGTTCTAGTTTTAAGAGATATGATAATATTTAATAACAAATATTAATGTTTCCAAAATGAAACACCTGGGCAGTACCTCAGTATTTTCTACTTTATAAGAACTTGCTTTGCTTTAATAAAAATGGTAAGAGCATTCCAGCAAAAATCAAGTTTTCTTTTCATCCCTACATTTCTAAAGGTTTAAAAGTAAAAGATGATTTTTCTTGTGCCTAATTCTTAAAACCCTACATGACTAGTCCCAGTCAAGGTATCTTTGTTCCCATTAATTTATCTATCTTTCATGGCCTCCTTGGCAGCTTTGGCATCTTTCTCATTGTTGAAGTCTATGGTGACTCACGTGGAGGCAGAAGATGCTTTGGAGGCCAAGAGGATGGCAGATGAGGAAGAGGGATTTGGATGCAGAGGCCACGGAAGCTTGGAAAGTCAAGGAGACTTCCTGAAAGGCAGAGGGGGGGAAACTTCAAGCCACAAGAAAAGAAGAAGCTTCAAGCCACAGGAAAAGAAGACAAAGTTTGTATAATTTCTTCCGTCCCCAATCTTTGCCTCTTCATTTTAAAGAACGGACTCTAGGGTTTTTTTTTTTTCATTTTGTTTCCTGTTCAGTGAGAGACCCTTCTAAGGCATTACAAGACAGTAAAGAGCCATGTGGTCTCCTTGGATTCCATGTAGATAAGAGTTCAAGAGAGATACCCTGTTAGTTTTGACTGGATAGCCACATAAACTTTTTAAGATGAGTGATAGAGCTAACCATGATCTGTGGGTTTTGAATTTATATTGCTTCATCCTCTGTGCAAACAAGTTTTTTTCTTACAAATAGTTTTGTTGTTGTTGTTGTTGTTGTTTTGTTTTGTTTCTTTTCGCCTTGGTGGTTATAAAAGAATATTTAGCATGTTTTTTGCTTCAGTGACTTTAGGATAAATTAAAAGTCCTAAACTCTGGGGGAAAAATAAGATCCTATAAGGCTTCTGTATGACTGTGGGTTCTGATAAAAGGTGCATTTTTTTTAATTTTCCAACGTAATTAATATTCATTTTTGAAGAGTGGAAATTGGCTTACTTATTTTAAGTAAAAATAAAGGGCACTGCTGTTTGTAACTAATTGCTAATTGAGCAATTACTCCATCATGTGGCACTGGTAAAACCATTACTTGAGGTTTTCAGCAACTTCTGATTTTAACTTAATAATCATCTGAGTTGAAATTATTTAGTAAATTAAGCATTTCTTTACCAGGCGCTCTTTAGACTTCAAGTAATTTCTAATTATGTTACCTAATGAAGTAATTATATCATTAGTTAGAAACTTGTCAGGGCAGTCTTTTTATGAAGAATAACAAAATGTGTAGTATTAGTGTTTTCCATGAAAAAGAAATCTAATAAATAGAAGCATTAAACATTTGTCCAAATGTATGTCTACTCCGAGCCTTTGGCCAAGGGGTTTAGTAGCAGCCTACCTTGGCCTTTGTCCAGTACCAATTCAAATGTACGTTCCGAGAAGGTTAAATGGGATCAAATTCTCATTTCTCACTTGCTGACTTTCACTTTCAGTCCCCTGATCCCAGGTTGCCTACACTGGAGACTCAGGAAGACCACAGTCTGGTCTAGGCACCTAGGCTGTCCTGCCAGACCTTTGTCTATTGTTAAACCTTTAATGTAAGGGATGAAAACCCAGCAGTGCTCATCACACCTGACTTTTTGGGGCCTAGGGAATTTTTGAAACTTTGCTAGGGATCTCCTATGATTAAAACTTTTTAGCAAATAGAAATCCTCTACTGCACACTGCTCTTAAGAGGCACTGAATAAAGGGCATGGGAACATGGAGAGGGGAACTTTAAACCAATTTCCGCAGCTAAAAAAATTGTATTAGACTACATAGAAAATTGGCTCTTGCTACTCTTCCTAGTCCCTCTCCTATAAGCACTGCCAGCTCATTTAGCTCATCAGTGAAAGCTGAATTTGAAGCCAGTATCATTTCTGCTCTCACTTGTGCTTTTCCCAATATCATTATTACGTAGCAGTGTGGCCGGCTGGACCTGCACTAGACTTGGCAAAGTCATTCCTGGAGTGTGTGAACCCATCAGCCCAAACAGACTTGTTTTGTGAATTTCAAAAGCTGTGTTTCCCCCTGGTTTCATATTTTTTTATTATATGAGTATGTTTGGGCTGTAACCACAAACACTTTAGAATTCCTACCTCTAACTACAATTGTAGGTTCTGAAATATTATTGTGCCTAATATCATGCAAACTATCTCAGAAATGTAAAAAGAGGTTCATGTTTAATTCTTATTAATTTTCCAATACAAATGAACTGATCTAGAGGAGAAAATATTATTTACAAAATAATGTACAAACAGATTCTAGGACTTCTAATTTTTGTAGTAAATGCTGCTACAAAAAATGCAGGAGGGATCCAACTCTAATTTAAATAAGTATCACAACCTTAAACTATAGCTTATTCAGGAGGTCTTCAGCTTGTAATGTTTCAAAATTATGCCTCTTAATGCTTTGTGGACACTCAAAATTTCCAGTTTAACTTTTTTTTGAAGTGATTACAGTTTGTCATTGGATGAGCCAACTTTTCATTTTTATTCGTCCCTACTATGTTTGAATGAATGAACTGATTACAAATGATGCCCGAGCATGTCTGCACCATCCTAACTGCTGGGAAGATTCTGCTTTCCAGATAAAGCATATTTCTCACTCTGCTGAATAGAAACAAGAATGCAAATCAGTGCATGTTGCAGACTAGTATGGGGAGTTAACTTCAAGGAGCTCAACAGAGTAATATTTGTCCACAGATGCAGATCTACGTGCTGTGCTCAGGAAAGGGAAATTCTGTGCTCTCACCTGAAAGGGAGAAGCAGCCCAAGACAGGGCAAAGAAGAAAGAGATGAAATGGTGTAATGATCTGGAGGCAGCGATGGACTTGCATCTTTGTGTTGTTTTTGTTTTGGTTTGTTTACTTATGTATTTTTTTTGAAATAGGGTTTCTCTGTGCAACAGTCCCAGCTGTCCTGAAACTAACTCTTTTTTTTGGATATCCAGACATGTTTAATATTGCGTGTGAGTATGAAGAAATAAGATTTCTTATACATCTGGATATACTGTTCCATTGAAACTAAGAGATCCCCTGAATTCAGTTTCTTCACAAGCAGACATGGAGTTGGAGAATTTTTCACAAATGATATTAGGTTAGGGTTACCCAGATAGACAGGTAAAGAAAGGAGTAAACTGGTCCATGAGAAGGGAAAATCTAGCCAAGAATGTAATTCCAGGCATATTTGTAGCCTCTGCTGAATCACGCAGAGGAGTGGTGGAGATTACATCATAGCTCAGAAGTTGTCCCAGGTCCAAATAAGTGTGGGGTTTTGAGGATCTGGTCATGGGAGAAATTTCCCAAGGGG
>LOJH01041875.1:0-14309 GCA_001685095.1 Ellobius talpinus | reverse complement strand
GCTCCCTTTCCAAGGGTCAGGAACGCACTCACCCCTCCAGTGGATCTTCTGGTCCTTTGTGTACTTTTTATGGTTTACAGTTTAGTGTTTCAAGGGAGCTCTGAGTGTGTAAATGAGTTTCTTGTGGCTTTTCTTGGGCTCTTTCCTTCCTTTTTTGTCCAATTCTGATGGGTCAGTTTTTTTATCTTATTATATTTTATTATTATTTCTTAGAAGCCTGTTCATTTTCTAGTGAAAGGCATAAAGGGGTGGATCTAGATGGAATGTGAAGGAGAAGGAATCCTGAGGAGAGAAAAAGCATAATTAGGATGCATTTTGTTATATATATTACATTAAATACATACATACATACTCATATATGTATATGTATTTTACATTCCAAATTTGAAAGTGCCCAAAGTCTTTCATGATTTTAATACATTAAAAAGATCAAATTATCCTTAAAATTCCAATATCTCTTAGTTATAAAATAAAAAAATCATATACTTATTCCAAAAGTAAAGGTCTATGATATAGCAAATTAAAACCAAATTCCAGGTGTGCAAATACTAAATACTTTAGCTCAAAGTCTGACATCTGGAACTCAGTCACCTTCTTGACTTCAATTGGCTTGGGCAGGCTTACCTCTCCTGTTTGGCCAACATGACATACAGCTTTCCTATTCAGGTTGCTTCTTAAACACCCATGATGCTTCTTTATGGACATCCCAACATCCTGGCAACTTCAAAGTACTTGGGTCTCTATTACAACTGAGACTTAACCTTCATCTATGACAAAAAATTCACTTACAGGAGGAAGGCTATTTCAGTCCACAGTTCCAGTTTATAATTGCTCATTGAAGAAAAATCAAGAACCCAAATCTATACTCACAAATTTTCTACAGTCAAAAAGAAAAATAAAAAAGTGAATTTAGGCTGCTTGCTTGATTTCTTTACTTATATAGTTCAAAGTCCAGTTCAAGAAATGGTGCCAACTACCATGGGTTGGACCTTATTACATGAACAATCATGGCCTTTACAGATATGCCAAGATCCCAACCTTAATTACACAATTTCCCATTGAGCTTCCTATGTAACCCTATTTTGTGTCAAGTTGACCATTAAAACTATCTGGCACATATTTGAATTTCTTACCCCATTGTCATTTGCTTGCACTAGAAAAGCTGGTCAAATACACTAGAGTACACAGATTTGTGTAGGTTGCTAACTGATTGAATGAACAAGATACCAAAGAAAACCTTCTCATAATCTGAGTAAATTTATATACAAGTAACGTAGGATTTACATAGTACATACTTATAAACTGGTGTGCTTTCTTTTTCACATTAATTGACCACCTACCCAAGAACATCAATATTACCATTGATAGGTTAATGATCACACCAGGAAAATGAACACACTAATTTGAATTTACAAGAGAAAGAATTCTCCTGATTCCACACTTCTGAATTATTTATTTTTGAGATAAATTTGAGAAGTGGGTACTTCTCTGTGTCCACCTAATGAAGTTACAAGGAACTGACACTGGAAGGACAAAACAGCTCTTAATTTCTTTCACTTTCCTGACAAATTCACTTGGAAATCATGGGCACACTGAAAATGGAGTCGAAGATTCCTGTAAGGTTGACTGTGAGGTCTACACTTCAAGTAGTTATATGGGAATTCTGTTAAGTATTAGATCAGTGCCAATACTTAATAAATTGAATAAGAGAGAAACCTTTGATTTTCATACCTAAGGACATATAACATGTAATTATTTTGATGATCAATTAGAAATTAATGAATTAACTAAGATTATAGTAAAATATTTACATATGAGACATAGGAAGACTGGATGAATTTTAATTTTCAGAGATTTGTAGTGGTATATATTCTATATTTTGATAAATAAATCTTGCCTAAAGACCAGAGTCAAAGCTAAAGCCACTAGAAGACAGGCAATGGTGATACACATCCTTAATCCCAAGATTTGGGAGACAGAAACAGAGTCAGATGGATTTCTATGAGTTCAAGGCTACCCTGGGCTACACAAGATCAATGCAGATACAAATCCAGGTGGTAGTGGCTCACACCTTAATCATAGTCCTAGGGAGTCACATGCTTAATCCCAGCTCTAGAAGGGATTTAAGATGAGAGAAGAGAGAGGCTTAGTCTGTTTTAGTATGTGATCACCCAGCTTTGGTAAAGGCAAGACTTCTCTAGCGGCTTGGCTACTTTTCTGGTGTTCGGGTTGAACCCCAATATGTGACTCTGAGTTTTATTATTCGTGCTAAAGAATTAAAGTTATGGCCTCTAATTGTATTATGAATTTGTAGTAATCTAAACAATTAAATATGCAATGCTTTAAAATCAATTTCTGGTAATTCTGCCTTGATCCCAAATAGTTATTAGGAAATATTTGTGTCATGTTTTATTTGTAATGTCATCTTATTCTACTAAATTAAAAAATGAGCACTGCATAAGATACTAAATCATATAAAACTGAAAACTCATGAAAGGTTGTAAATTAGAAATATTTTTATATAACAACATTTCCATTAAACCTAGTGATGTGGACTTTCTTTCCAGTGCAAAGCAGTTAGTTACATTTAAAAAAAGTTTGTGTGTAAAAGTAATACAAATGGTAGCCTTTTGAAGGCCAATTACTTAAGAACACAGCAGCCCCAATTAGGAGTGGTGAGTCAGGTTTCCAGTTAGTCTTCATCTTTTGAACAATGTGTACCATAAAGACACTCCTCTAGACTATTTATTTCTTAAGAAAGTTATTGGGTGCAGTAGTGTCACTTTGGTCCTTCCATTATTTGAAGTTATTTTAGTTTATTTATTTATTAATTTTTCTTTTATGCACATTAGTATTTTGCCCTGGGTGTTGGGTTCTGTGGACCTGGAGTTACAAAGAGTTGTGAACCACCATGGTGATGCTGAGAATTGAATCCAGGTCCTCTGGAAAAATAGTCAGTGCTCTTAACTGCTGAGCCATATTTCAGTTTTGAAAAATCACATGTATACTCTACTTCACTCATTTAAGGATTCTGGCTCATAGAACTGGAAATTATTGTAATACAGGCTTAAAAGATCAATACTGACATGGAAATATGTTTTTAGAATGGTGAAGGCAATTAAATGTAACAATGAGTCTCTCTAATTGGTTCCTAATAACTTTATTTCTCTAATTATGCAACAAACGCTTATTAAATGACTATTACATGCAAGATGCAAAACCTAATTTATTCTGCAAAAACAAAAATAGCATCTATTTCATTGACTGATTAATTAGTCCTGATCTTTGCTACACGTTCCTGTGACCACCACATGGAAACATTGATCAGGAAATATCAACTAAAGAAAAATATATAATAATATAGTATTAAGGTATACAGAAACAGAAAAGGGAGCAAGAGAAATAAATTCTACCATGGCTAGCTTCTGACTAGAGATTGTAACTCAGTAATTGCTTGCAATATTGCAGTAATTATGTGGGATTATGATACTTTGTATCCCTCATATATTGATCCTCCTTATGTACATGTCCAGGGGTTTAGCTGCATGTTCTATAATTCATATTTTCTTTAAATTAGTGGTTATATGTTAATATCTTTTTGACTGATCATGAGAAATGGATTTAGAAATGAAAGTTCTTGGTGCTGCAGGGCAATCTTTTTCTGCTCTGTATTATGTATTACTCCAATTAAAAGACTGACCAATGACTAGGCAGTGTTTTCTGGACAGGTAGAATGCTGGGAAGAAGAGCAGAGTCTCAGAAGTTAAGAGGACATGTACATAGAGCTAGAGATGGACATTCAATATGAATGTAAGGCACCAAACCACATGGTAGAACATAGATAAAAAAACATGAGATAATTTAAGATGTAAAAGCTAGTTAGCAATAAGTCTAAGCTTTTGGCCAAGAATTTATAATTAATAAGTCTCACTTTTGGGAGTGGCTGGCAGTACAGAACTGACTAGGAGACCTGATAAAAATAAATTTCACCTACATCTTGGTACAGTTTAAGTTCTTTAAGCATACTAATTTTATTATCTTCTTATAAGACCAGTGTAATGGAAAACATGTCTAAAATCAAAAACTAGTGCTTTTTTTATTTACTAGTCTTTTGAATATTCAATTCAGTCATTATCCTGTTGAATCTTGAAATAATCAGATTTTAAAGAATTTATTTTAAGGTGAATATATGGGTTAGTCATACTCAAGTACCTTTTTTGTCATTTAGAGACAGGGTTGCTATGTGTAATTATCATGGTAGTTTTAGAACTATTTCTGTACAGCTCAGGCTGGCCATGGACTCAGAAATCCACCTACCTCTGGCTCCTGAGTGCTGGGATTAATGTGTGCACCACCACTACTCAGCTAAAGTACAGTTTCTTCTTTTTAGTTTTGATGTCTACTTTTAAGTGTGGCGTGACACCTCTTAAATATAAAACTCACTGCAAAATGCACCTTTAATTATCTTTATGGTTTTATATGAGCAAAATAATAAGAGTGCCTAGGTGATTTGATCAAAAACAGTGCCAAATGTAGAACTTTAAATCAGACTTACACATCACAAATTTATACCTTTGTATAATGGATGATATAGACATTTCTATTTGTGAAACATTTGCTTGAAGTACCAGATCTCTGTGGTTCTATTCTCCCAACCCATACATGTGTCATTGAGGAATAGTGAATGAAATAAATTGTCTCAGTTTATTGTCACATGAAAAAAAGACATTAAGAAGTTTCTAAACTGTACTTCTTAGGGAATGATTTATAAAAGCCAAGTTTGGGGTTAAGGTTTTAATTCTATCTTTCAAGAGAGAAAATTAAGTTATATATAACAAAGGGGTTATTTGTGCCTTTATGTTATTGTTCCTTGAAATCATTACTGATTTATCTATGTATTGGACATAAATCTTTTCTGGGGGGGTGAATGGAAGCTCTTTCAGACTTTGGGAAAACCTGCCTAACCACAAAGGACTGAGAAAATTCTCGGTTAAGGATTCCTGTTATTTTTTATTTGATATCTCTAATAGTTAAGCAGGGAGGAAAATGTCCATTTTTAATTCCCATGCCTTGAATATAATTAAACACATAGATTAAAGAGAAAAATTTTAAAATGTGCTTGTTATAATCAAAATACAGGGAGACAAAGCATGTCAATATTCAGTTTTCGTTTTATGGTTTCTTAAATCTCTAAAGTGTCCACAGAGATATTTACATTTCAGGATAAGGGTATGTGGGAGGAAACACAGAAGAATAAGTTTATATAGATAGGTCACTGGGTAGGTAAGTGGTGGATTTGTGAGGTATGTGACAATTATAAACTAATTCCTGAACTCCCGCTATCTTGACAGAGTGAAAAGAAGTGTGCCTTCCATCATCTTGGGGCTTTCAGACACCTGTGACTGCTGAGTCACTGATAGCACACTTTATAACTAGTGTGGTGTGGAAACCACAGTTACTTTCCCACTCAACATTGTGACACCTGTGTGGTCTTCATTACTTTTATGCCTGACAATCTTGCCTAATTGACTAAAATAGAGCATCTTGCTTTAATCATGCAATCAATGTTTGCTAAGGTTGTGAATAATGCATAGGAAACCATGGGTGCATTAAACATATATATTTTTTGCATGAGCCTTCCAGGGATTTTTTGATTATGTATTTGATATCGACATCTACATATGAAAAATTAACTAACATGATAAGGCAATTATGTGCCAGATGTCATAGGCAGTATGTTATTAAAATTAAATTAAAACAAAATGCTGGTTAGGCTTCTTAATTGATGGAAAATCATATCAGCATCTGGATGTGGTACTTTAATGACTTGGTTCCTAGTGTATCCATTATAAGCACCCAGACTTTGCCAATAATACTGCTTTTTTATTATACATTAGCTTACAAGAGTCTATTCATAAGAAATATGTAAATATATTTTAAAGATACTTTTTGTTAATTATTACTATATTGTGTACTTTTTTCCTGGATTGAGTCTCAGGTTACCAAGACATGCATGTCTTTATGCAATCACACAATCACACTACAAGGAGTGCAATTCAATTACTGAACTAGCATTGAATAGTTATCAGGGATCAGTATAGTTTCTCTGATGTAAAGTCCTACAAAAGAAAATAATTTTAGAGAGTTGCATCACAAATGATGTGGGATTCTGATCCATATGCTGTGAATACCATTGGTGAATAAAGAAACTGCCTTGGCCTATTGATAGGACAAAACTTAGGTAGACAGGGAAAACTAAATTGAATGCTGGGAGAAAGGAGGCAGAGTGAGGGGGAAGCCATGGAGCCACTACTGGAGACAGATGTGCTGAAACTTTGCTGGTAGTCCATGACCTCACGGTGATGTACAGATTAATGGAGTTAGGTTAAATTAAGATGTAAGAGAACAAAAAAGAAACTAGCACTAATGGGTCAAGCAATTATTTAAATAATACAGTTTCTTTGTGATTATTTCAGGGCTGAGCTGCCAAGAATGAACAAGCAATCTCCCCCATCACACAAAAGCTTTCCTTCTACTGACATGAAACTCAGTTTGCTTTGTGTTGTTTATTTATCAGATACCATCCACCTCTGACTGTTCTCATGATGTTAAGTCTAAGATATTTACCACAAATCCCTTTCATCTTTCATTATCCTATTATAATTTCTGCTCTAGCTCTCCATAGAACTGTTTTCCATGTCTCCACCCTAGGGAGATACATTTTGACTCATCTATTGTTGTTGTCCTTTTTCAGAACATATTTAGAATCAATCATTAAATTAAAATCTGATGACTAGGAATAAAAGTTTAAAATTTAAAGTCATTTATATCTAATTTAAATTATTATGGAAATGAACAAGGTTTAACATACAAATCAATAACTCTCAGAGGATGCACCTCTAAAGGGTATATAAGTATGGGGTGAATAAGGACTGGACCAAGAAGAATGTAAACTACTTTCTTCATTGTTTTCCAAAAACATTACAAAAATTGAAATGTCACAAGTCAAGACTTGTGTAGTTTTCTATTCAAATGTATTCCATTGTTATTGCTTTGAAACATTTCAATCTAAGAAATGGATAGGAAAGAGGTTCTTAGCAACTTCATTTTTGGTTCCAACCTTTCTGGGTAGCTAAGAGTTTCATCACATACAAACATAAAATCTGTATGATGAAAATGTCACTAGCTGTACAGTAATTATGACAGCAACAGGATTAAAAGGCAAGATTATGCAATTAAAAATTCCTACCATCTCCTGCCTAATATATTTCATTTCTGTTACTGAGCATTTTTGAAGCTCTGATCTCCTTGAATATATTTCTCTGCAATTATACTCATTTTTTTCTGGAGAAAATGATTGTTCCTTTACTCACTGAGTCATTCATCCTAAAATGGAACTTGGTGTGTCTTCATGTTTTATGCACTAAATTATTGGCTTAGAGTATAGAAGGTGCAAGTTTGCTTCATCACTGATTGATTAGTCAGAACAGTTGGCCTAATTCTAACTCGGATGATTCCATTTTCACATATGTAAGTCTTTCTTCTAGGGAAGGGAAGGAACTAAATATGGCAATTTTATCTTCACTTTTTGCAGATATGTTGCATTTGTACAACATTTAGAGACAGTTCTACTTGAGAAAAGATAAACTAATCTGTGTATCTTGTAGATCTTTTAATATTAGGTGACTGTCTATGAACTACTTCAGAACTTAATATGGAGAACTGCAATTTGTTTGCATTCTCAGGAAATTTTGCTTAGGATATCAGTGATCTTAGGTAGACCCCTTCATTAAGAGGTAGGTCAAGTTATGAATGTTATTGACTTCAAAGATTTATTGAAATTTAATGTTATGTCTGATTATTATTTATTTTAAATTCACCAGCCTGTGAATTTTACCTGTTAACTGGTTCTTTCAACAATTTTATAGAATGATTTAGACACTGTATTTCATGATTTCAAAGAAGGCATGAAAAACTACTTGATGTCTTCTTGGATAGGGGTGAGTGAGACTTTGTGTCCACTTCTCTTTCTCAGTTATTTTGTCTGGTTTGAACTTTTGTAGGTTTTGTGCATGCTTTCTTGCTCTCTGTGATTTTATATGTGTTTTGATCATGTTGTGTTAGGAAGACATGGTTTCCTTTTTGTCATCCACCACATGTGGTTCTTAAAATCTTTCCACCTTTAGGGAAAGGCATTTCTAAAGACATCCTGTTTAAGTCTGAGTGCTCCAAAGTCTTATACTTTCTCTGTCGGAACCTGCTGTGGATAGTTATGTTAATTACCATCTACTGCAATAAGAAGCTTCTCTGAAGAGGGTGGAGTGGCTATAGAAACATGTTATTAGGATAATTAAGATGATATTAATAGGCTTTCTTCTATGCTCATGGCCTATATAATGTTAAGTTACATCAGTATCAATGTGCATTCCGTCTAATGGAATGGGCACAAAATTCAATAAACAAATGGTCTATTACTCATATAACACTTGTACTACTATCTCACCAACATATCTTCCTATCTTCCAGGCAAATGTCTTTTATACGTCGCAGCATTTGTAGATTAGGGATATTAATGATTATTTTACTTCTTTTTTACTTGAGTGAAAATGATTCATGTAAAACACCTCCTTGATGAAGAATAAAAGTGTGTATATTCTTAACTTTCTAGAAATTATTTAGTTTTCTTTCTTTTGTCTTTTTCCACAACTATCCACTTTGCATACACTTTAAAATGACAAAAGGAGAGATGCCTAAAGTGAAAATCTCTTAGGAAGTCTATATTTTTGACATATGGGAAAATCAGCTTGTCCTTAACTAAATTGCTTATTGTTATGCTTATTCTGCAGACCAGTAACTTGGCAATAATAAATAGGTAATAACAATAATTTTTATTATGTTTATTTATTGACTTATTTAAAATTGCATATAATGTAAATACATAAATAGTAAATATTATCATTTTAATGTGAATTATGGGATTGTCATTAACCATTATGGTATTTTTATATAGCAACTGAATAAAAATATGCAAGGATAAACCTCAAAGTTATTGTTTTCTGCATTGAAAATCTTAAGAATTTTTATAAAGAAAAAGTAAAGAAAATCATTTGTAAAACTAGTACATCAAATATGGAAGCAAACATACATAAATATTGTCAACTAACACAGGGTCAAAGGAAATCAGTAGAGAAATAGTCTTACCGTAAATTTTTCTAAAACTAATAAAATGATGGAAGTCTAAAAATGATTACTGGTGTCACTAACTGTGGAGGTGGAAGAAAGATTAAGGAGACAAAGGGATCTTTAGTTAAAGAAAACACACTGTAGTTTACTGCAGTGTCAACAGAAATGTAAGTAAACCTATTGTTTTGAAAATATCTAGACTGTTCCTCAAAGGCTCAGTTATTGATGACATAGTTCCTGTCTTGTGGTGTTGTTGGGCTATCATGAAAACTCCAGGATATTGTGCAAAGTTATCGGTGTGATTTTGCCATTGTGGGAGTAAGTTTGAAAGATATATTTTGGACCTGGTGCCTTACACATCATCTCTTTCTTCATATCTCCTCTCAGTAGCTTCTGGACACCACAAAATGAATAGCTTTTCTTCCACAAAATGAATAGCTTTTCTTCCACCATGCCCTTCTAACTTGATGTACTGTACCATTATCACGAGTGATCAAAAACTGAAAACTCTGAAATCAAGAGCCAAGATCAACCTTTCCTTAAGTTTAGTTCTCTCTAATGTTTTAAAAATATCAACAGAGAGTTTAAGATTACATCTACAGTTTTACTCACTAACACCTGAGACATCTCTCCCTAGAAACTCACTGGCCCTGCTGGCCACGAAATCAGTTAGGTGAATTTTACTCTCATTTCTGTCCTCCAACTTCAATTCTGTGGGCTGTCCCTCAGCTTGCTAACTGGCAATGTGCTTTGGCTTCTCTCTCTGTTCCCATTCCAGAGAGACTAACCCAATCTTCTCCTATAGCATTTCTTTCTCAAACTATCCCTTTGTGTCACCATCCACACCCTAAGGGAATATTTTCACATGGCCAACCTGGTCAGAGAATCAGGTAAGATCTTTGTACTTGCCTCTCTACCCTCCAATTCCAAGTCCCCAGGCCCAACTTTGGGGCATAAGAATTGCTGTAGCTGCTCCTTTCTCCCTATCCCATTCTCCAGGAAATAAGAAGATGCTCTTCTACAGCCTTCCTTCCTCACTCCATACATTTACATCATTCTCCAACAACCGAAGACTTTGGAAATCCCTAGGTCAGGCCAGGCCATGTCAGCCAGGGTATCAGACCTTTCTTGAAGACTAAGTCTTCCTTCTTCCTATAAACAATTTCAGCACCCCACCCACCAGTTCATTCCCACTCCTGCGTCGTAGCTCCCAATAAGAGGAAAGAAGGTCTAACCTGGATCCCCAGGGGCTATACCTAGCAGGGCATCAGAAGAATTCCCTTCAAGGCAACTTGCACTCACCACACACTCAATTTCCTGATATGGTAAGTGAAACTAAGGAATAAAACACCTGCCCATAAAAGAAATAAAAACAGAAATCAATGCCTAGAATGAGAATCATCTTAAACCCAGATATCTAGAAGACAGCATAAAAACACTATCAGCAACAGATAGAACATTATGTCTTTATCTGAATCCTGCAAAAATATAGCTGAAGCAAAAGACAAAGACTTTAACTATTATGAACATGATCAAGAACCTTCAGGAAGAGATGAATAATAGCATTAATGAAATCTATGAAAACACAGTGGAAGGAAATGAAGAAACAGACTTAAAAGTGGAAAAATAATTAATAAAAATCTGAAAGAAGATAGAAAATGTAAAATTTAAGAACTTGAAAGTAACCCTTAGGTAAATCTCATCACCAGAATATAAGAAATAAAGAAAATCTCAGGCATTGAAAACCAGATAAAACAATTGGATACATCTAAGATAATCCATTGTGATAAAGTAAGAGTTAAACTAGAAATCCAAGGATGGTTTAATGTATACAAATTAATAAATGCAATACAAAATATTAACAAACTGAAAGGCAAAAACACATGATCATTTCATTAAATGTAGTAAAGATCATTTACAAGGTGAAAATCCTTCATGATTCAAGTACCATAGAGACTAGCCATACAAAGGACATACCTCAACATAATAGCAAGCCCTCAGCCGAAATCAACCTATAATGAGAGAAACGCTAAGTTGTTCCACTAAAATCAATAAAAGGACTCTATCCAGTCTCTCGATAACTACTCAATATGTTATTTGAAGTCTTAGATAAAGCAATAAAACAACTGAAAGAGATCAAGACAATAATAGGAAATGAGAAAGTCATAGTATCTTTACTTGAAGATGGTATGATAATATACATCATTGAGTCTAACAATTTTACCAGGAAACTCTTACAGCTGATAAATACTTTCTGAAAAGTAGCGGGATATGATATTAACACACAAAATCTGTAACTTTGCTATATATAAAGGACAAATAAACTGGTAATGAAATCACATAAAAAATACCTTTCAAAATATCCTCAAAAATATAAAGTATCTTGAGAAAATGCTAGCTAAGCAACTGAAAGACTTGCATAATACTTAGTTTAAGACACTGAAGAAAAATATTGAGGAAACTGTCCGAAGATGGAAAGATCCCCCATGCTAATGCAGCAGTAGGATTATAATAGTAAAATTAGCCATTTTACCAAAAGGAATCAAGAGATTTAATTTAATCTCCACTGAAATTCCAAGACAATTAATGACATAACTTGAAAGTATAAACTTTATTTTCATATAGAAATTTTAAAAAATCCAGGACATCTAAAATAATCCTGGATAATGATAGAATTGTATGAGGCATCACCACCTCAGATTTTTAATTGTACTATAGAGCTTTAGTGACAACATGGTATTGCCATAAAACACAGGTACATTTATAAATAGAATCTAATTGAAACCCCAGATATCAATCCCTTTTAGACATTTGATTTTTTTTGTAAAGAATCTAGAAATATACATTGAAAAATAAAAGGAGTATCTATCTTTAGCAAACGATTCTTGTCAAACTGTAAGGCTGCCTGTAGAAGAATGCAATTAGAACAATATGTATTATCATGAACAAAACTCAACTCCAGATAGATGAGAGGCCTCAGCATAAGACAGATACATAGATTCTGGTAGAAGAGAAAGTCAAGAATAATCTTGAACTTACTGACAAATGAAAAGACCTTCTGAACAGAATGCTGTTGAGAACAGCAACTAATTGATGTGACATCTTGCAACTGAAAAGTTTCTGTATGGCAAAGGATACCTTCGTTCAGGCAGAGCAAGACTACAGAATTTTCCCTATTGTTGAAGGTAGCACCTAGGCACTTCATTGAACATTGATGTGTTGAGTTGATACCTACCTAAAGCCTTCACCACTATAAAGTACTATTCATGATACTTTAAGGTGCTTTGCATGATACTAAAGTACAAAGGTAAATACCAACCCAACTATAGAACCTTTGATTTTATACAATGGTGACCTCCATGCAAGATGCACTAGTGCAATAGTGGCACAATGCTTGAGGGAGTAACAACTAATATCTGATTGGATTTAAGGCCAATTCCATGAGATGGAACCAGTTTCTAACACTGCTTGGATGGCCAAGAATATTAGACTAGATAGGTCAAAGAGTTAGCAGAAAACCAAATACTACAACTCTGCAAATAAAACATAAATGTTGTAAGAGAAGCGGTGGGCTGCATCCCACCACCCAGCTAGCTTAATCCCCAAAATAAACACATGGAAATTGTATTAATTAAATTGTTGCCTGGCCCATTAGCTCTAGCCTCTTATTTGCTAACTCTCACATCTTGATTCAACCCATAGATAGCAGTAAGATGACTCCTAACCACATGCTAATAGATCAATGTCTTTCTCAGCCATCATCAGAAAAGTCTTGATACTTCAGTAGATAGACTAAATATAGAGACTTGCAGCTAGTTAAAATAAGCTACCTTGGAAACTTGAATATATTTGGGATGTGCCTATCAATTTGATCCCCTGAAGTCCAAGGGAATCCTGTGAAAGAGGAGGGAGAAATATTGTAAGAGCCATAGGGGATGGATAACACATAGGGAAACAAGGTCTTCTAAACACAGCAGGATTGGTACATATAGATTCAGTGATTGTGGCAGCATGCACAGGACCTGGATAGGTCTGGTCCTGATATTGTCCTTGTGCTGAGAGCAGAACTCAATTCCACATCTCAAAGCCAGAAACCATCTCCAATTGATAACTTCTCACAGAATAAAAATTAATTTTCTCCTTCAGAGTCTTTTTGGCATCACTTCTAAGATCAGGCTCCAAGTCAATAGTAGATAAACAAAATTAACTCAATAGCATTTTTGGAAGTTTTCTTTTCTCAAAATGTTTTGTCTGGCATATTTTTCTTTCTTATCTTCTTAAGATCTTTTACTTATATATTGTGAATTCTGATTTTGAATGGAGTTGGGAATTAAGAGTTTGCTAATGGGTATGTCTCTGTGTCTTATGATGTAAAGAATACTTTGCATTTGAATGGATCTTAGTCTATTGATACAAATTTACAGTTAATTTGGTTACATGTATTTGTATTGTGTTTGTGCAGCTAATCTAAAAATGTAAGGTATAGTTAAGAAATACAGATTAATAGTCATCTATAATAGTCAAGCTTGTAATCATGTTAGGCAGGTTTTCTATATGTGCAGAGATATATTTCAGATGGATTGATGTGGGATTCCCCTCTGTATGCTGGGAATATCATTGGTTAATAAAGGAACTGTTTTGGGCAGAGCTACAGGGGAACAGAGCTAGGTAGAGAAAACTAAACTGAATGTCAGGAGGAAGGAGGCAGAGTAAGAATGAAGCCTTGTAGTGAAGCTCGAGAACTTTAGCCAGACATAATTTTAGCCGGTAAGCCACAGCCACATGGCAATACACAGCTTAATAGAAATGGGTTAAATTAATTTGTAAGAGTTAGCCAATAAGAAGCTAGAGCTAATAGGCCAAGCATTGATTTAAATAATATAGTTTATGTGTAATTATTTCGGATCTAAGTGGCCTGGAACAAGCAACTTCTTTGCTACAATGGTTATGTATTCTTAAAACATTTCAAAGATATACAGAATATGTTATTTAAATGTTTTGAGAATTTAGAATTTTTCACGACAGTGTAGTGTAAGGAGAGGGGGCGCAGGCCTGCTTTTCGTCCCGCCCATCTCCCGCACGGCTAGCTTAACACCCGAAATAACAACACACAAATTGTATTCATT
>LOJH01041874.1:294-13610 GCA_001685095.1 Ellobius talpinus | reverse complement strand
GAATCCACAAGGATGACCCCAGCTAAGTCCCTAAGCAATAGTGGAGAGGGGGCCTGAACTGGCCTTGCCCTGTAGTCAGATTGATGACTATCTTAAATGTCCCATAGAACCTATGTCCATCAACTGACACAGGGAGCAAAGACCCACAGCAAAGCTGAGCTTCCAAAGTCCAGTTGAAAAGTGGGAAGAGTGAGAACATGAGCAAAGAGGTTAAGACCATAATGGGTTCACCCACTGAAACAGCTTACCTGAGCTAATGGGAGCTCACCAACTCTGGCCGGACAGGGAAGGAACCAGCATAGAACCAAGCTAAATCCTCTGAATGTGGGTGACAGTTGTATGGCTGGGGCAGACTGCAAGGCCACTGACAGTGGTACCAGGATTTTTCCCTGCTGCTTTTACTGGCTTTTTGGAACCCATTATCTCTGGATGGATACCTTGCTTGTCTTGGATATAGTGAGGAGGGCCTTGCCCTCTCTGGGGAGTGAATGGGGATGTGGGTTGGGGGGGGAAGGGAGAGGGAATGGGAGGAGGGGAGGAAGTGGGAACTGGGATTGATATGTAAAATAAAAAAAAGATAGTTTGTTTCCTTTTTTAAAAGGTTAGGATCTACACACACTGTTTGTCCTTCTGAACCTGTGTAGTTAGGACCAACAGACAGTTTGTCCTTCTGAACCTGTGTAGTTAGGACCCACAAACAGTGTTTGCTCTTCTGTACTTGGCTTACCTTGCTTGCTATGTTTTCCAGTTCCAGCTATTTTCCTGAAAATTTCATATTTCTTTACAGTTGAATAAACCCCATTGTGTATATAGACCACAATTACATATCTGTTTATCTGTGTATGACATCTATTTCCTTCCTACTGTAAAAAGAGCCATGATCCACATGGATAAGTCAGTGTCTCTGTAGCAAGATGTATAGCAAGTCCTTTGGGTGTGTGCCTTGGAGAGGTAACTAGGACATAGACTAGTTCTATTTTTAGGTTTCTGAAAAGCCTCTCACTGGTTTCCATTGTGGCTGCAGTGTTCTATCCTCACATCAACAACAGACGAAATAAGGCCTCACTCTACAGACCCAAGTTGGCCTGGAACTCACTATGTAGCCCAGGGTGACCTTAAATGTGCAGCAATCCTCCTGTCTCAGCTTTCTAAGTGCTGGAATTATAGTTGTGAACTACAATGCCTAAGTCTAAGTATTGGTCTTCTTTATTATTTTAATTTCTCCAAAATCATGGGTCTTTGGAATATGTTTAGGACCCAGAGATCTTTCAGTCATTCAAAACAGTGATCTTTCAAATTATTTAGTGTGTGTGTATGTGTGTGTGTGCGTGCATGCATGCAGATGTGTGTGTGCACCACAGCATGCAATAAAATCAGCTCTCTCCTACTATGAGTTCTGGTGATCCAGCTCAGGTGGGCTACCTTGTATGGCAAGTGCTTCTTGCCTGTTAAGCCGTCTCACTAGCCTGCAATCTTGTTACAGAATATTTGTTGAACTATGTACAGATGTGTTGCATTTTTTTAACTATGTACAGATATGTTGCATTTAACTATGTACAGATATGTTGCATTTATTTTAACTATGTACAGATGTGTTGTAATTGTTTAACTATGTGCAGCTATGTTGCATTTGTTTAACTATGTACAGATGTGTTGCATTTGTTTTAACTATGTACAGATGTGTTGCATTTGTTTTAACTATGTAAAGATGTATTGCATTTGTTTTAACTATGTAAAGATGTATTGCATTTGTTTTAACTATGTAAAGATGTATTGCATTGTTTTAACTATGTAAAGATGTATTGCATTTGTTTTAACTATGTACAGATGTATTGCATTTGTTTTAACTATATACAGATGTGTTGCATTTGTTTTAACTATGTACAGATGTGTTGCATTTGTTTAACTATGTACAGATGTGTTGCATTTGTTCATGTTGTAGACTATTCAACTATGTAAAGATGTGCTGCATTTATTTAATTATGTAAAGATGTGTTGCTGTCTTACCTTGCCTGCCTAAGGCACCCGATAAGTCTAATAAAAAGTTGAATGACCAATAGTGATAGAGGAGGTATAGTGGACATCTTGGCAGAGAGAGTAAGTAGCAGGAGGAATTTAGGCTCAGGGAAGAAAGAAGAGGACAGGTGGTGTGGGAAGTTCTTCTGAAAATGTATTGTTTTTATTGGTTAATGAATAAAGAAACTGCTTTGAGTCTATAGCAGGGCAAAACAGAGCTGCGGGGGACTAAATTGAATTCTGGGAGAAAGGAGGCAGAGTCAGGAAGACACCATGTAGCTGCCAGGTAGAACCTTGCCGGTAGGCCACGGAGCCTCATGGTAAAACATAAACTAATAGAAATGGGTTAATTTTAGATGTAAGAGCTAGCTAGAAATACACTTAAGTGACTGGCCAAGCAGTGATTTAAATAATATAGTTTCTGTGTGATTATTTTGGGAGTCTGGCGGCCGGGAAACAAACAAGCAGCCTCCTAGAACAGACAGGGAGATGAGGGGATGAAGGAAGCAGGAGAGTAAGACATCCAGAAGGAAAGAAAAATGAAAGCTGTGAGACAAAACATAGATGAATAGAAACAGGTAAAATTATGTGTTAGCATATTCTACATAGTATAAAGCATACTCAGATATGGATATGTAATGAGATAACACTGGATGCTAGGACAAGTGGGTGAAAGAAAATCTGATGAGGATCAATATTTTTCCATATCATCCAAGTATATTCCCACAACGTCTTACGACCTGCAAAGGATAGACGAGAAGAGAAACCTGGGTGACTGCGTCAGCCAAATCAACAGCATTGTTGTCACCATGGAGACAAATAGGTACCACATGCCCTGTGAGGAACATGCATTACAGCTGCCGTCTTGCCTACCCAACCCAAAATGCACACACTAAACATGAGGAATATTAGACAATAACAAGAAAAATATCCCTCATTGGCAGGAAAGAACAAAGCACATTCTGGGAAACGTTTAATAATAAATCCAGTAAAAGACACAAGAGGATTTGTGGCACTTCCTTTGGGGTTTTCTGTACGTTTGAAACCTTCAAAATTACCTATGAAGGGGGAAAAAGTTAAATCAGAACAGAAATTCTAGTATTTTCTTTCTATACCTGATAGACTCCCTTAACCTCTCAATTTGGTATTGGCTGAGCAAAACCAAGCTTTACAAAAGAAGGAGGACCCAGCAGGACTACAGGGGAGGGTGTGGAACACACAGGCACAGACACTAAGTCCATGGGCTCCAGCTGATCTCTGGATCTTCCAAGATGTTTACAATAAAAACTTGGCGAATGACTAATTGAAGAAAAAAAGTACTTCAGGGAAATATCATTTGTATCTTAAGAGAAAGGAACCCTAACTCAAAGTGTTCCATTTAATTTAAAAAAAACCACACAGCTAGTAAGAAAAGGCAGAAATCAAGCCTGTCCCGATTAAAGTCTTAGTGCTCTGTGTCCCTGAGCACAGGTAAAGCAGAAAATGCCCATAATTAAATATTGACCAGTGAAAGTTCTCTTGTAATGATCTTAAAGAAATTAATGAGAAAAACCCTACATGGGGTTGAAAAAGAGAACTGTGGCAAATCCTCCACCCATCAGGCCATCCCTGGTCTGCCTGGGGGCCCCTCCCACTTTAAATTACTACATCACTTAAACCATTTAGAGTTCTGCCTTCACTGCATGGTCTGGGGGTGGCTAGTACCAGGATGGCTACTTTCCTGACTTTCTGTTTGACTTCAGTTAATCCCCTGATGCTCTCTGTCTGCCTTTTCTTTTGATTTCTAGAGACGACCAACTGCAGGATCACTGACTTTCTAAATGCAAGGAAAGGTTGAGACTGTCTAGTCCCATCTCTCTACACTGGAGAATGTCAATAATAATTTCTCCTTTACTACAATCAAGAAGCCTCGGCTGATAGGTTTCTAAATTAGCTTCATGTAAGTAATTATAAAGATAACCAATAAAAACTGCCAAGATGTCTGCTGTCTCCTGTTTGGAACTTATTTATTTAGACACATTTATGTTCATCCATTAGCAAGTCATGAGTAAGGCCAGACACGTCAAGCTACTGAAGTTATTTTATAAACAGATGATTCCAAGAAGAATTCATTGTTTACAATGAGGCAAAATATGAACCCAACTTTGATCTTTCAGGCTACCGTGTCTATCACTCATCCACTGTCACAGAATGTGGGGGAGAGAAGACATAGCTATGGGAATCTTTTTTTTGATGCTAAGAATCTGAAGCCTAATACTCTACATGATGTACCCTAGCAGTCTGAGGATCTACACCCCTGGGATCTACCACGAATCATCAGATGTCCTCATCTTAAGCCACAGACCTGAAAAAGTTCTACTTGTAAAGAAAAAGGAGAGAAGGAAAAGTATTAGAAAAAAAAGATTAAAAATATGTGGAAATTAATTTCAAAATGTAGGAAATTCTTTAGGTTCCAAGAAGTTGATTCATTGATAGTACAAATATGTTTTGATCTACAGAGATCACTCTTGGGCTGGAGAGATGACTAAGACATGAAAGGCTAGGCTCGCAACCCAACATACAGGACTGGAAGAATCACTACCGTGGTCCTTGGTGATTGCAAAATTAACTAGGGATTTTTATTGAGGAAAAAGTTACAATTCTAGACAGTTTGGCTCTGATGAGCTACTAGGATAAACTTCATTTTTAAAAAATTCAAATCCTTGACTTGGTGGTGTTTTTATGTTCAGAGGCCCATATTTATATAGGAGAGAAAAAGCAGATGCCTCCAGATGAGTGAAGGATTGAAGATCTTACCTTCCTTTTTTTTTAATGATGGAGAGATAATAAATGATGTTGAATCGAGGCTTCCAAACCCAATCTGCCAATGGTGCTGTCAGCTCTTGAATAGTAAATGCGTACATGTATTAAGATATGAGGAGGCAGAAGCAGGGCCAGAGGACAACACTGTACCCTTGTGGGGGTGGGGGTGAGATTGAGTCTAAACAAAGGTTTGTTTAATGTGAGTAGGATTGGCATTTAGACCTGAAGAGTCTAGACAATGGCATTACAGGAGGCTTATCATCATCCTTGGCTCTCAATCGCTACATGCTAGACACAACTTCCTCACTTCCTGGTCATGAATTCAGACAATTCTCTAGATATTAGCCTGTTCCTGGGTTGGCCATGGGGAGGAGAGTCTCCTTATGAGAAACACTTCTTTAAGTAAAGAAGGCTGCAGGGCTCACTCTGTTGGTCAACCTGAGCTGATTCTCGGGTGGGGTAATAAAGTAAAAAGGGAGATGCTTCTTTATTCTGCTCCTCTGGAGATTGTATTGTTGCTGCCTCCTTGGTAAAGGAAATAAGTTAAAGATATACTCATTAAGGGTACATAAATGCCTTGCCCATTTTAACAAGGTCTCAGGCAGAAGATAAGGGAAAAAATGTAGTCAAGAGACTGGACAGCCCTGGGTTAGATGGTGTTAGAGACCCAATCATTATAACTGGGGCATTGAAAAAGTATGATCTCACAGCCAGATGATGTTTAGAATATTGACATTTAACGCAAAACTAGCTATTTAAATGAAAAACATCCTTTTGCTCCTTCCTCTGTCTCCTCAAGCAGAGCCTTCAGCAGTCAATTTTCAGACTCCTCTGGTCAACTTGCTCAATAAGTATTATGTCCAAGCGCAAATCAGGCAGTGTGTGTCTGTTCTTGCTGGTGAGCTGGTCTCGGGAAGCACACCCTCACTGCTGGGAAATGAACTCAGATCCCATACTTTCCCCAGGAAGGAAGTTGCACACATCAGATATCATGAGAAAGAGAATAGGTATTTGCACCATGTGCCCACCCACTATTATAAACACCTGGGGGAAATACCGCTCTTGCTGTTCCTGGATGACAGTGAAAACCCAATTTCTAGACTGAGTAAATGCATAAGACCCATGTGCCTGGAGTACAGAGAAAGGTGCAGTTCTCCGTATGTTCACACTTTGCAACATTTTTACAAACCTCACCCTCGAGTAGAGTGGTGCAGATAAAACTGACCTTTCTCTGTTCACTCAATGACAGTGGCCTGTTGAGCCCTCTCTGTCCCCCAACTTTGAGAGACTTTCCAAGAACTTGGCTTAAAAATCTTTCTTTGAAAATAATCTAAGGCAACAAATGTTCCTATTTAAACACAAAAACCTCTGTTGGCAGTTTCAGAATGAGTTAACTAGCATGACAAAAGACAAACAAAAGGAGGGTTATTTTTACATTGAAGTTTTACAAGTTACCTAAGTACCCCTTCCCATACTGCAGTGTTCCCTAGTAAGCTATTGTTCTCCATAAGTGCTTTATATTAATAAGACATAAGCAAGCAGCTCTTATAATGTTTGTGGCTTCCCAATTTAAAAAAAAAAAACTTTTACTGCTTCACCTGAACCCACCACTAAAGTTATATGATTCTTTTACTCAATGATAAAATGAAAACCCTCTTAAAATTGGGCAATGTATCTAAGTAAATATTTCTCCAAGGAAACATAGAGATGGCTCAGAAGTGCAGGTAAAGCTGTGCAACATCATAGCCATCAGGGAAGTGTATGTGGGTACCACAAGGACACACCACTTCCACCCACTAGCACTGGCGTCCTCAAGACAGAGCAAGCACTTGGAGAGATAGATGTGCAGCAACAGACTTATAACAGATGTTAATAGTGGCATCATTCAAAATACTAAGCAGGGCAAACAATGCAAATATATGTTAATCAATGAAAGGCAAATAAGATGTGGACAGTAGGCTATTATCCACAGATAAAAAGAACGAAGCGCTGGTGTGTGATACATGGATGAACTTGAAACACTATGCTCTGATAGTCTGAGAGTCACGCCAAAAAAACATATTACACAATTACATTCATTTAAAAAAATGTTCAGCAGCAAGCCGATAGATACCGGAAACAGGTTTAATTGCTAAAATAGCTAGCAAAGAAGGACAATGAGAAGTAATGCTCAAGACTACAAGATTTCCTTCTGGGCTGATGAAAACTGTCCACATCCAAGATGGCAGCACACAACACTGGAAACACCGCAGAGCCTGAACTGTCAAACAGAGAACTTCAAGGAGAAGTATCTTTTCATCTTTTGTAACTATCCCTTTCTGATATTGCCCATCTCCTCAGAATGGTTCAAATACAGATTGGAGAAATGCTTTCTCTACCAGGCAAGACGTGAGCACGTTGAGAACTCAGCAACCTTCATAGCCGGTGTAGTCTAATCAGATTTTTTAAATCATTTCTGTCTGGCAATTGGTGCTGGATTTCTAAAGTTATACGATGTACAAAAGCAGCTATGAATACCAAATAAAAAATTCTTATAAGATGTATCAAAAATATGTCATGTTAGAATATATGCAATTATAAGGAATATGGCCACATGCAAAAAGATCTAGATGTTCCAACTAAAGTAGGAACTGACTCTCTACATCATTGGTCATAAGCCAGAAAGACATTTAAATAAATAGGATTTACTCTGTGGTAAGTTTGTAAACTTTGAAAAAGTTTGACTATCTTTATCCACCCAACAGATATGAACAGTGACAGCTAACTCTTCTCTCACTGTAACTCAAACTTGATGCAGGGAGACCTCCTCTGGAGATACGAGAGAAGTTCAGTCTCAAGTGCAAACATCTGGCTATGCACAAACAACCCCAATAAAGAAAACCTCTCTTTTAAAATACTTTAGAATCTTTGTGTCTCACTTGCATGAACCCATGTGCCAAAAGGCATCAAAGTCAGCCACACTTTATGAAGGGTTGGGAGAGAAATTCTCATCAGAATCTTTTTTTAATGGAATGCTGATTGCTTGGGTCAAATCCATGTGGCCGGATTTATCTTGCTTGAAAACAAAGACTTCGGAAAAAGATCTGTTATAAAGTGAACCACTGGCTCACTACAGCGTGATGAGAAGCAGTGCTGCTAACAGCCCTTAGAGGACGGATTCCCTACGGTGGTGACTCCAACCACACTTTGATTTAACAGTTTATCTTAGCAACCCTTACGAACATCAAGTCATATTTTAAATATGAGGCTGTAACAATACAAACAAAATATGCTTATGCTTAGGGCATTCCTGCAACCTATAACAGGTTACCTTAAATCAACCTAATTCATATTTGACATCTATGATCTTTCCTGTGGCAGAAAAGAGATGCTAAAGAGAGTGCGTGCCTACAAGAGAGGCAGAGAGCATCATAACGACAGGAATAAACTTAACCATGACTCCTGATATAGCACTAACTCTTCAGTTTCTCCTTCATTGCTGAAGAAAAAAGCTGATCACCATGAGTGAAGACAGGGGCTGGGCCTTCCTAGAGGAACTGCCGCCTGTGGAGCAGACAGACAGGATACAGCTCTGTCCTGGGAATGGGAAAATGAGGCAGGGTCAAGTTAGGAAGTTCTATAGGGGTCTCTAGGCATGTTACTGTAGGTTGTGAAACCCAGGCCAGAATTGGGTGTGGGGACTGGGAGTGTAGGTCAGTTTGTAGAGTGCTTACCTAGCATGCAGGAGGCTCTGGGTTCAACTCCCAGCCCTTCATGAACAGGTGTGGCTGTACATGCCTGTGATTGAACCATTAGGGAGGTCAAGCTAGAATGACCAGGAGTTAGGTCATACTTGGGTGCACAGTAAGCTTGACTGCCAGCCTGTATCCATGAGACTGCCTCCAGAGAGAGAAGGGGCAAGAGAGAAGAGAAAGAGGTGGGAGTTCTATTAATTTAAAAAAAAGTCACACACACAGGAAGGAAAACATAATATCGCACCAACCAAGATTTGAAGCAGAAAATTTTAAACCCAGATAGAAGAACTGGGAATGGAGAAGAAGGAACTTGAGAAGCTAAATGAAAGGGGGGAAGTAAAAGATTTCCCCTTGCCCTATACTTTAAGAATTGAGATATAATTGATGAAGGAATAAAATGACTTCTACAGAAACATGCATGACCTTATGAGTCTCTAGTGGGCAGGCTCCTTCCTTCTTTGAGATCCTAGAAGGTTGTATAAAGGTTTTCCCCTAACCAGCTAGCTGTTTCTTTCTTAAACTGACTTGAGTCCTTCTTCCTTGGATGCTGCGGTGGTACCCACAAGTTACCGTTGTTCTCCACACAAGCCATGGGAACAAGTTCCAGATCCCTGACATTAGCCATTCTTACTCCATGATCCTGTCATAGTTCAAAATGCGGCACACAAAAATAGTAACTTTTAGAGTAGGTGATTCTCATATTGCCAGAAAAAATGCCCCATATGAGGCTAAATTAAATATCAAAGTCCTCAGGAAGATGCAAAGTGAAGAGTTTATCTAAAAAGATGAACTACCTAGGTGCATTCTTCCCTTTCGTGCCATCACAGTCCCTGTGTGCCCAGAAAATGCACTCACAGGCTACTGACCCTAAGTCTTCCTGTGACTGCAACATTGTCCACTCTTGAAAGTCACACTGTGGTGACAAATGCAATCTAAACATTTTGAACAGCTTACCAAGAAAGACTCTGTGACCAAAAGGAAAGCCTTGGATTTTAAAAGTTGTGCCTTCTGATTTCTTAACAGTTCTTAATCTTTTATAACCAAAAGTTCAAGTCAATTTTTGTGTTTGAAATGAAGCAAAACAGGGAATTTTGAAGAGGCTGGGCTCATTTGGTAAATGCAGTTGTCTGTTTACCAAACCCACGACCGCATAGATATCCAACTGCTGTACAGCTGTCTCAAGAGTCGTAAGATTTTTCTTAAAGAAAGTACATGTCACCTTCTTTCATTCAGAAATTAAGTAATAAATATGTTGTGTCACTGCAGTAAGATAAGGGAAAGAAGAAAGATAAGGTTGAAAACTGCCATGTTTGTGAGTTCTATACACATCCTGTCAATGGTGTGTTTAGCATTGAGGTGTGCATAATAGAGAAGGCTTCAGGAGCTCAACGGTGAGAAATGCCTTTCTAGTTATGCTTTATTGGGATCACATCCTAGTCAGAGGTGTAAATACTACCAACAGATCTCCCTAACAAATATNGTTGGCAGAACAAAGTGCGATTAAGCTGGGTTTCATGAAACAGTCAGTAAAATTGAAGTGCTCCAATTAATTGAATTGTCTAACTTTGCCTAGCAGACCCGTAATGATAATAAACGCTATCATGATAAAAACTTACTGGGACTATAAAATGCAGTTAGTCAACTAATGCATTTACATAACTCTAAAAAGGGTTTTCATTTCATGGGGGAACTTTACTGCTTAAACATCAATTAAAATTGACTCCAAGCCAAAGTGCCCTGAGGTCTCTGGGTACAGCCAGAGAGAATATGGCATGGCTCTGGATAGTATTTCGGCAATTTTAATTTCTCTAACTAAAATCTCTCATTTAAGAACCAATTACGTTTTGAGTGGAAACACGCCCACAGCTCTCTTTCTTAGTCAATAGGGAGAGACATTTGATCCACAGAAGGTCTGTTGCGTGTGCCCACAATCCCCTCCCTTCCCACCCACGGACCGCAGCCTCTGCTCAGTAGAAGAGAGTACTTACTTCCTTTCCTCGAGCAAGGCGATCTCTTTTTTGACCTCATGGTACTCCTCTGCTATTTGGCAGTGCTGTTTAAACACCTGCATGGATTCTGCGGAGTCGTGGCATGGCGGCAGAGGCTGCACAAACGAGGAGAAACGCAATCAGTCCACCGGATCAGAAAGCGGCACCGCCAATGAACACAGCAGAGTCGGGCGGCTTCTGTTGACTTTCCTGACCGTCTCGACCCGGAACCGGAGCCCTGAGACCTACTACATGTCAGCTACCTGCCCCATTGGTTTGTGGTTGTTCTTAGAACTTGTAACCTACTTTAGAAAAGATCAGGGGAAATATTCCAGTCGTCCGTTTCAATTCCCCCCATTTTTTTCCTGTGCCTATGATTCTGACGCCAAGCCCACGAGAGTGGCGCAGTCCTGCGGGTAAAGAGAACCAGAACCCTAAAGCCTGCTCCGGGCACATGATGCGGAACACAGAACAGGTCTGAGTTTCTTCTTTCCTCCCATCTATGAGGAAAACAGGTCCACGCAGCAAACTTTTCCTACATATAACATGGAAAAAATTCCTACCTTCAGAAATCATTTTTAACTAAGACAGCCATGGCTTTGTAATTCTTATTTCCACATCAGCAATGTGTGATTTAAAGCACTACTGTTTGGGATGGTCTTTTAATTGTCTTTTAGAGAGGTTTTTAAATCACTCCCTAATTACTTATGGAAAAATATGTAAAATCTGAGAAGCACAGAAGTTGGTTGCTGAACAAGCTCTTGGGTCTTACCCATCGTTACGGTCTATGAAGGCAAACAGTGTCTGACTAGGTACTATTCTCTCTCATTTATTCCAGAAAAGTGTGAACTAACGGATATTGTTCTTTGCTCCCATATTCTCCAAGCACAGCACAGAGATTTCTTGGGGTGTCATATTTGCTCAGTAAGTAGCAGCGATACAGTAAAGCGTGTGCTCTGGGCTGACAGCTAAGAGCACCCTTCTCACTCAAGGAAGTAGAATTCTAAGTAGACATATGCATTATTGACCCGTCACACTGAACCTCATCAATATGCACAATGAATACTTGTTAATAATAATAAGTTCTGCAATGTTTTCAAATTCTGATTAGGACAAATTTTACATTCATGTGAAATCCTTGATGTCACTTAACTCACGTGGAATCTGACACTGGCCACTTTATGCGGCATCTTTCCCTGGACCCCTATGAACATATTCACAACACCAGCCCAGTCAGCTGTAACCATGACCCTTTTCAACACAGAAATAAATGGAAAACCAGGACACAGCCATACAACAATTTAATTCACCCCAGGCGACGAAGCGGCTGCCAGAGGAATTCACGACTCCTGGCTCCTCCAGTCTGTAGCCCAGAAATCTCAACCCTTCACCAATCCTCACCTGTTACGCTGGCACGTTACCAGGTATAACTGTGAGTGAATGAAAGTCGCATACCCGGGCTCCCGAGCCAAGCTTTTAAATCATCTGTGCCCTGCTGGCAGCCGTGAGAGTCCACATCCCATCCTGCCCTCATGAACACCACATAAACCACACTCATTCAAGCAGGATGCAGCAATTCAGTTGCCACCTGCAAGGACCTGACCTGCAAATTCCACAGCTACCTAATGCCATAGCCAAGAATCTAAAGGGCTGTGTGCCTGGGAGAATAAAGATGATGGCGGTCAAGGTGGGAGCATCCTGTCTGCTGTGCTTTGAGAAGAAAACTGAAAATCACAAGTGCACTTCCTTCAGACAAGGAAGCTTCCCCCTCCTCCTCCCTTTGCTTCGCACCTTGTGGTTCTTTTAAATAACTAGGACTTGTTCCTCATGATTTTGGATTTGTGCTTTTTATCAATTTTATGAGTATGGGTGTTTTGCTTGCATGTTTGCCTGTGCACCACATTCATGCAGAGTCTCAGAAGCCAGAAGGTATTGGATCCCCTGGAAGCTGAGTTACAGACTGTTCTGAGCTGCCCTATGGATGCTGAGAATTGAACTCCCATCCTCTAGAAGAGAAGCTACTGTTCCTAAGTGCTGAACTACAAAAGCAGCCTTGAGTTCATTAACTGTGCATCCCAGGTAATCCCCAAATCTGTCTCCTCAAGCTTCAGTACCCCACCCAAGCAGCTGGGATTGCAAAAGTTCACCACTGCATCTGGGTAACTGGCATCTCTTAATTGTAGAAATCAGATCTTGTATTATGGGCGAGGCAGGAGACCTGAGGGAGAGGAGGAGGAACAGGTGAGGGTAATAGGAGGCTGAATACAGTCAAAGCACATTATGTACATAGATGAAAATGCCTTAATGAAACCTAGTTTTTGCACTAATATCAGCTTTTAAAACTATTTGAAAGGATTTGTTTTTTAAACCTAGGCAGTGTGGTGATACTACTGAGGGCATGTGGGCCTAGCTAGGCAGCGGAACTGACTGTTAGAAGTGACTAGCATGACAAGCTTTCTTTTACCTCTGTTAAGCCATAGTCCATGTTGATGCAAAGACAGTGTCCTCTGAGACTTTTCTCTTTGCCTAGTCCGTCTACAATGCCTTCCTCCCGGGGTCTGCTGACTGAGGCGTGCCTCATCTATACTCAGCTTTTGTCCTCCCCAACTGTTTTGCCAGGGAATTTCAAATTCTCACCACACTTTAAAACTCCAGGCCGTGTGCGGCTAACCACCAATGTCGCCGGACAAATCGACGTGTCTACTGGTCAGCAGAGTTCATGGCCATCTAAAAACACTAGACATTTATCTGAGCCCAGAAAATTCATGGAAGAGTT
>LOJH01041872.1:0-14310 GCA_001685095.1 Ellobius talpinus | reverse complement strand
GTTCCAGGACAGGCTCCAAAGCTACAGAGAAACCCTGTCTCAAAAAAAAAAGAATAGAGGATTGAACATACATGGTAGACATGAGTAATAAACCTAAAACATGAGATTATAATTGTCCTCAGAAAGTGAGATTAGGGTGGACCGCCTGTGTAGGGGCTGCTTTTACTTACTACATGTTAATTTTTGCTAAGTAGCTTTCTGTAAATGGTGGCTAGAGGAAATGAGGATGCACATGGATTCCTACATTTCTCCACGAAAGGACACTCAGGTAAGGCAGGCACACTAGGGTGACTTACTCCCTTTATCAGAGGAGATCTGAAAAAAGACTGTGAACCAAAGAGGTTTGGATGTGCATTGGGTTTTTTTTTTTTTATAACTTTTTAACTTTGACTTGCCCCACTGCTCCAAGGCAGAGCAATCGCTTGGCAGCATTTGGACCTCAGTGGGTGCAAGGGCAGAGAACTTCCCCCACTTCAGAGGAGAATGTACTTTGACTCACTGAGGGAAAAAAAGAGCTAAGCAGTAAGTAGCAACAGACAAAATAAATCCAGAGAAGGCTTTAGACCCATTGCCCTTCTGGAGAGTGAACACTCGGGGTCCAATATTCAAGTGAGCCAACAGTCTGCCTTGATAATTGGTGGACTGGATAAACAAAGTCTTTGAAGGGTTTGAAATATTTAAGTGATTTTACTACTTTAAACCTATCCAGGGGATTGGAGAGATGGCTCACCGTTAATAGCACTAGGCTAACATCCTAGGCAGAACTTCTTCATAATACCCCCAGATTAACTATGTGGATCCAGCACACACCCAGAGCCAAGTGTGTGTGCTCACAGACAACTGCTACATTGGGGGAGGGGTGCGTGTGCATGTGTGGTGTTGATGAACACAGGTTCGAGTCTATAAGGTTTTAGGGTAATGTCTGTGCCTGCCTGACTTGAGTTCTTTGTTCGTAAGTGTCTCTGACACAGCCAGCTACTGGGAAGCTTCCTGTCCACTCCCCAATTCAGGAGGACAGCTAAGAAGGCAGCTGGCTCACTGCTTTGGTGTCTGCTGAGAGCTCGTCTTTGAATGGATATGAAGAAGCAATAGGCTATGAGAAGAGGGAAGAAAAACGCAGTATCTGGCTGCCGTTGAAAGTACCACTCTACATGAGCAAAGGAACCCGAATGGCTACCAGGGCTTACGAAGGTGTGGAACACAAGAAGCAAAAAGACAACAATCTCCTTATTATCTTTTGTGTGGTCAGGGTGATGACGGTCCTGCTGTAAAATGTTTTTCTAATTTTTTTTTCTGGTTTTCAAAACAGGGTTTCTGTGTAGTCCTGTCTGTCCTGAAACTCGCTCTGTAGACCAGGCTGGCCTGAAGCTCATAAAGACCCTCCTGCCTCTGCTTCTGATATTAAAGCATGTGCCGCCACCGCCTGGCTTAAAAGGTTTTTAGTCCAGTTCTAACAGCAGCTAATGAGTGCTCCACAGGCCTATGTTTTATTTATTTATTTATTTTGCTGAGTTTTCGACTTCAATCAAGTCCCTAATTTGCCAAGGTGGCTTTAGCAATTGGTATATGTCCTTTAAACCAGAGAGTCCCTAGGGCACAAGTGCATTCTGCTTGAATCCTTAGGACACATGTGCATGCGTGTGTGTCATTTCCACAAAACCAAAGATTAAATAAGGTTCTGAGGATAAAACAAAGAATGTTGTTAAACACACAATTCCAGACCAAATATTCCTTGACACTTCAAGAAGATGGCCTGTTTATATCTATGGGCCAACAAAATGGCTCAGGGTTAAGTTACTTGCTACCCAGCCTGACAAACCTTAAGTTTGATCCCCAGGACCTGCATGGTAGAAGGAGAGAATTTACTCCTGCCATTGTGCTCTGACCACCACATGTGTGGGTGGTGAGCTCACACCCCCACCATCCCTACCACCACCACCACCACAAATAAGTAAATATTTTCCAAGAGCTTCCAAAATTAAAATACTCCTGTTCTCCGGTCTCCTGGTGGTATCTCAGAGAAAGAATTTCACCAAACTCCCAACATAACTATTCAAGATAGATTATAATTCAGCCTTTTGTGACTGTTTCATTCGCTTATTAGCTTTGAGTTTTTAACTTCTTTGAAGCAAAGCTGCTTACCTTAAGCCAGACACTAAGCATGTGCGCTGTAGCTGGCCGAGTGGGGATGTTTAAGGAGAATACAGAGGTGAGGTGGTGTCCTGCACGCTCTGGCTTCTCAAGCACCACACTCTGAGCTGCTCCTTACACAGGGAACTGTAGTGGAATATATGCTGTGACATGGTAACCAGTGGTTCTTAGGGCTTGAGTACGCACTGTCCTCCATAGACTCGTGATTCAAATGCCTGCTCCTCCAGGAAGTAGCACTATTTTGGGAGACTGTAGAAACAGGGGATGGGGCTGAGTTAGAGAAAGGAGGTGACTGGGGAGAGGATGTCGTGAAAGTTGGTGTATCCCTGGCTGCTTCCCTTCTCAGCCAAGACATGAACTCTGTCCTCTACTATACAGTCTTGTCATGTCCTGCCCAAGCACATGGGACCAAGAAACAATGAACTAAACCCTGATGTCATGAGTTAGAACCAGTCTTTCCCCCTTTAAGTTATTCTGAGCACAGTAATGAAAACCAATACACCAGTGGGTGCTGTTTGGTTACCCCCACTCACTTATATTTGTGGTTATGAAAGATCCTGGCCTTTGTTCTACCAATTACTAAAAATTGGCTCAGCATATGTGTGGAAGTCAGATGGCAACTTCTGGAAGTAAATTCTCTCCTTTTTACCACCATATGATCCCAGGGATCAAAATCAAGTCATCAGGTTTGGTGGCAGGTGCCTCTACTGGCTGAGCTCCGCGATGGTTCAGGCAGCATGGTTGTGTGTATGCGCACACAGGTGGGAGTATTCTTGAACTGTTCTCCTCCCTCCCAAGCTGAAGCCCCCAGCCAGGCAGGGCAGTGGCTGTGGACTGTCCCTTCTTACTGCTGCACGTCAGACTCTAAGTGCTACCTGTAAAAGACCCCATTCGGCCACTTCTGTCTGCATTTGGGAATCTCATTTGGCTCATGAGCTCCTTTCCACTATGACCAGTGAAGAGCTTTGGTTTTCAGTCCGCGGACACACCTCTCACTATGGAAAACACTTTTGAGTCAGATGGAATCTTGTTTTGTTTTACTGTTTCTCTTTTCCTGAATTCTGTAGCCTTAGTGTCTTGTCTACTTCATTTCCTACTCCTAACCCCAACCTTTCAAAAACAGTCTATTTTCCGGCCTGGATTTTCAGACATTCCTTGCTTCTTCAAAGACAGAATTTTCACTTGTTTCTGTTCTCTCCTCATTACTCAGGGAAATTTCCCTGGCAAGGAGAAGAAAGGACAACTTTACCATTTTCAAATATTTTTCTGTTTTCAACCCCAAACCAACTGCCTTAAAATATTTTGACTCTAAGTCAATAATACTCATTAGAAAACCTAGACAGTGAGGCAGAGAGAACATTGTAGAAGCTACTACTTGAAATTTCATTGTGGTCAAAAGCATCCCGTTATGTGAAAGCCCATGCCATTTTTTTTCTTCCCAGTGCACAGAAATCAACCTTTCCCCTCTGCCTCCCCCCCAACACTTTAAAAGTGACTCTTGGACTGGAGAGGTGGCTCAGAAGTTATGAGCACTGGCTGTTCTTGCAGAGGACACAAAATTGGTTCTTAGCACCCACATCAGGCAGCTTGAAGTCTCCTATAACTCCTCCTCCAGGGGATCCCACACCTTCTGGCCCCAATGGGCACCTGCATTCATGCACACATACCCATCATAGGCATACACATGGACACATGATTAAAAATAAAATAAAACAAAATCTTTCAAGCAAGTCCTTCTTTGCAAATGTAGATCTAAATTATACATTTTAATAGCTACATGAACCAAGTATATTGTGAGACACTAAAATACTTAAAAATAAAAATACCATAAACTATGCCCCTTAAAGATCAAATTTTCCACATTTTAGTTTCCTTGAAAATCAGACAAAATGAGGTGTTTCTTCCAGAAGCATTTGTAAATAAAACATGCATGGGTCTTTAAAAGCTAGGTGATGATGGGTTCTTTTTTAAAGTTAGTTTCTCTGACCTTTGCCACATGTATAATAAACAGTGTATTTTCACATTTTCTCATTTATAAAATAGATAAAATTCAAGCAGTAAAATAACCCAAGTGTTCTATCATGGATGTACAATCTCCATGTGTTATCGATCAGAAAGAGAGCAAAAAGAATCAGGCTGCTCTTTTACATAACAGATGTACTGATACTATGATGTCAAGCAAGAGAATATGTGCAAACTGCTTATAGCCCATGAGTTTTCATTAAACTGTCTTATCTAATCCATTTCTTTAATTAGTAGAGACTTGGAGCTGTACCAACACTGAAGCTCAAAGCTGGTTCTATCTATGAAACAGAGAGGAAACATCCTGTCCCTGCTCAAAGCAGACCTCAGGAACACTTTTTCAAAGAGACATCCTCTACACAAAAGAACAAACCTCCAGATGGCAAAGCACTGACGTATGCCAAGGAATAAAACTGTAAATTAATACTATTTACAAAAATATTCCAACAAGCATTTGAGGGCAGCCTGTAGGCTCAGAATGTGCTCCTTACAAAACTGCATAGCTTCTTTCTGCAAGAAAGTCATTCACAGACCAGCTCCAGCGAGGTCAGGAAACAGCCACCATGACCTACCGGCTGCCACCACCAACACTAACAGCCTGCAACACCCGAGTAGTCGGTACCTCTCAGTACACCTTAATCTTAAAACCTTAATCAACCCTAAAAAGAGCTGTCATTACTATTCCTTCTTACAGATTAGGAAACAGAGTCTAAGACGTTCACCTGATCATCAATCACACTGCTCCTAAGTAGGTGTGAAAACTGGACCTAAGCCTATACGTCTTGCAAGACAGAAACTCAGTTACTATACTGTATTGCCTCATATGCTAGAACAGATAAAGAAACTCAGAGGAGGATGCAATTTGGGCTGGAACGGCAGGCAAGACTCTGGCCAAGTAGAGAGGCAGAGACAGGTTCACGTGTGCAAAAGCATGTAGCAGAGGAAGAAGAGCAAAGGCAAGGCTCTGCCAGCCACACAGAAGCTGCTAACTGCAAACCTTCAGAGAAAACAGTAGACAAGTCTGGAGACAAAAATCTAGAAGACTGGGTTGTATTAGCACCCCCCCACCCCCGCCGCCCCGGAAGGAATGTACAGACTGTANTGTAGGGTTCAGTTTTAGATAACATAGTATCATATATTTTACAAATTCTTTTAATACATAGACTTGCTATCATAAGGGCAGAAAGTGTTAGCTGGGTCAACTGTGAAATCACCACTCATTCATTCACTTCTAACATTTACAGAGAACCTTTTATGTGCTAAATCTTCAGGTACTAATAGGAATTTTCTTTTTTTTTGGTTTTGGTTTTGGTTTTTCGAGACAGGGTTTNAGATCCACCTGCCTCTGCCTCCCGAGTGCTGGGATTAAGGGCGTGCGCCACCACGGCCCGGCTTACTAACAAGGAATTAAGAATATGGATCCTGTCTTCCAGAAACTAAACACAGAAGGCTAGACAAATACAAACAGACAATTACAACATTTTGTAAATGTTTAACCACAAGAACTTGTACAGAGTGTTACTGAAAAGTGACTGATTAACTCTACCCAAGTTGCAGGGGTGGATGGGGGGGCACAAAAAAGTTTTCAGAGCATTCTAGAAAGAGAAAATATGTACAAGGGCACGGGAGGATAAACCCAACTGGCCGGTTCAGGAACAGCAAATGGGGAAGAGGGGTTGGTGAGGCCACAGAGGGGCAGATGACAGAGGCAGTAAAGTTGAATCATTGGAGGCAAGATAAAACCACACCACAGGTTCAAAGAGATGAAGACATTGCCAGCAGGAGACAAATTCAGGAGAGGCAGAGCTATTCTCAATGAGCTCTATGACTTCACAGAAAGAGCTGAGAGAGACTTCTCTGATGACGCCTTCCATAGGTCCCATCATCAGCAGGCACTCTGGCCCTGTGCCCTCCTTTGAAGGCAGGACACTAGCAGATTCACCTCCTCATTCCTCCTCTGGAACGCGGCATAGTTATTCGGGGAGAGTTTCTTCCTTCCTGCTAGATGAAGAGTGTGTCCTTTCCGGCCTGCCAGGCACTGTCATGAGAATACATGAGCTACTTTATACTGCCTCACAGCCACAGAAAGAGAAGTTATTCTAGGGCCAGGGAGACTCACCAGCCTTAGTACAGTGAATGTTCTTGCAACTGGAGCCCTGACTGTCTAGCTCTCAGGGCTGAGCAATGACAAGATGTGCAGCTTCAAAGCCCCCAGCAAAAGCTAGGCAAGTGGACTGTATTAGGCACCAGAAAAAGTCTGACGTTTCATGGGCTTGTGCTAGTAAGGAGCCTCACATTTTCACTAAGCAACACACACACACACACATGTCCAATGGGGAAAATGAATAAATGGAATTAAAATGCTGTATATTTGTAAAAGAGGTGAACGAACACAAGCTGTATTATAAAGTAGAAGTATCATCTCTGCAAATGTGTGAATAACATTAAAATTAAAGTCATGAACAGCAAAGTGGCACACACCCATTATCCCAACACTTGAGAGAGCCACGATTCACAGCCAACCTGGGCTACATAGTAGAGGGGAGGAAAATGCAGACAGCTGGAGAGAAACAGAGAGGACAGAAGGAAGAAGAAAACGGAAAGGAAGAGAGATAAGGCTCATGACGACAGAGAGATCTGGAAGTTTGAAGAGAATAGCGTATGGGGGAAAGGAAACAGAAAGACAAAAAAAAAATAACCTCCAAACCAGAATTCTTCTTTGTTTATTGTTTCTGGTTTTTCAAGACAGGGTTTCTCTATGGCTGCCCTGGAACTCACTCTGTACACCAGGCTGCTTTATGTTGTTATGAACTTGGCACACTCCAATTTACCTCAGTATTTACTAAGTTTAAACATGTCAAAGTTCCTACATACCAAAGAAGGCGGGGGGGGGGNAAGGAGAAAGGAAAGAAAGAAAAAAAACTGTGTAAGATGCAATGGCTTTTTTCTTTGTTAGCTACTACCCAGGGTTTGCTGGGTAGTACCCAGGTAGGCTTGAATTTAAGAGGCTCCTCAAGTCTCAGCCTCCCACTGCTTAGAGCACAGATTTAAGCCACCATTCCTGGCTGAGATTTGCTTAGCGCTGTTGAGTAAACTACAGTTAACTTGTAGATGAGAAAAACAGAACGAAACGCAAGGCAGAACAGAAGGGAAGTCTTCACTGCGTGCTGGAAAGTATGAGCGGTGATGTCTCAGAGAGCAGCCAAAGGTCTTTTCTGTTTTTTTGAGACAGGGTTTCTCTGTGAAACAGCAGTCCTGGCTGTCCTGGAACTCATTGAGATCCACCTGCCTCTGCCTCCCAAGTGCTGGGATTAAAGGCGTGTGCCATCACCGCCCGGCTCAGATAGGGCCTAAAGGGCAAGCAGGATTTTGAGAGGGAAAAGTGTCAAAGAGAAGGTTACAGTACAATAAATGACACAAGTCAGCAGGCAAAGAATGAGTTTTGATTTCTCTATTCGATTGGGAAATACTAGGAACAAATAACACTTAGGCAGCAGTATAAACTGGGACATTTGTAAAGGACAATTTTGCACAAGCCTTTTTAAATATTCACTCTGGCTTAGCAGTTCAAGTTACACAACTCCCCAAAAAAATCAAATTTTGTTCCATGTACATATTATATATTTAAAAAACAAAATACTGAAGAATAATTGTAGTATGGACTAAAGAGTTATATGGATGTTTACCACAGCACTATTTATAATAGCTAAATGTCAGTAATGCTGTGTCTAAATAACTATTCTACAGAATGTAAAAACACAAAGGGTTCACAATAATGGAAGTACACTAATTGGCATGGGAAATGTCCAGCTAAGTTTAAAAGCAGGTTTCTCCAAAGTGGCCAACAAACACATGAAAAATGTCCAAACTCACCAGCAAGCAGAGAAATTTAAATTAAACTACAATGAGATTCCATTTTATCCCAGTCAGAATGGCAGTCATTAAGAAAATAAATGGTCGGGCGGCAGTGGTGCACACCTTTAATCCCAGCACTCGGGAGGCAGAGACAGGCGGATCTCTGNTTCCAGGACAGGCTCCAAAGCTACAGAGAAACCCTGTCTCAAAAAAGCCAAAAAAAAAAACAAAACAAAATGAAACAATAAATGTTGGCTGGATTGTAGACAAAAAAAAAGAATCCTTGTGTACTAGGATTCTTTTTTTGTCTGCTATCACGGATGTGAACTGATCCAGCCACTGCAGTAGCAGTAGGGAAGTTCCTCAGAAAACGAGAAACAGACCTGTCAGGTGACTCAGATTAACCATTCCTCAGCCAGCACATCACAGGGACAACTTGCACATCAGTATTGATCCCAGCACTGCTCATAATAGCTAAGGGATAAAATCAACCTGTGTCCTTCAACACGGGACGGATAAAGAAACTGTGGCATGTTTATACAATGGAATATTTTTTCAGCCGTAAAGAATGAAGTTATGGCCAGCAGAGTGAGGTGGACCTCTGAGGCGGAGGTTGGACTGGTCTACAAGATCCAGGCCTGTGTACTGATAGCCCATCTCAAAAAGACAAACAAAAAACGTAGCACAGCCTCTTCATTTTACATATTGGTACTCTTTTAGGAAACTGGCCAAGACGAGACCTCGTTTTTAGTTCTGACTGTGCATCTGGATCACAGCTCCGCAATGCAGGGACTATCCTAGTCTACCTGCCAGCTAAATACGGCCTTCGAGCTCCTGGTGGGTGAGAAAATGAGTTTAAAGAGTAAAGGCCTTCCTTTTGTCTTTTTCTAAGCAATGATAATCAGTTCCTCCAGTTTTCATCTTTATACCTGGGGACCACATAGTATAGAAATGTACTAAGTATTAATAGATAAAATTTGGTATTAATTTACCAAATTAGCTATAACTAAGCAATGTTTACAAAGTCCTTGTAGCCTACAGCAAGAACAACGCTGGAATACACATTATAACTGAAGCACACTTCAGCTACATACACTGAGTTATAAACCCTGAGTCCTCCCACGCCCACTGCTCCTTCTAAAACAAAGTAGGAGCAGGTTTTCAAAGAGCTGTGAGTGTTTTGATTCCTACCATGAAAGCAGAAGAGCCATGCACCTTTCTCTACAACCGTATCTGTCAAGAACAGCAGAAATGATGCCAAAGCTATTGAGTGTTATGCCAATATCTACCTTCTGTTCTTAGAACACTGTCTCTCTGAAAGTTTCTTCTAGGACACTCTCTTGGAACTCAACCATGCTGTGAGAAGCTCCAACCACATGGAAAGATTACCCCCCACCTCAGTCATCAGTACTAGCTGATAAAACCAGTCTATAAGTAGCCCAGGCACCAACAAAATATATGAGAGAGACTTTCAACATTTCCAACCAAAGGCAATCACAGGGCAGAGACAAGCCACCCCCCCCCAGGACCTGTCCATATTTCTGACCCACTGCATCTGTGAGATTAATAAATGGCAATTGCTTTTTGTTGGTGGTGGATTTTTGTTTGTTTTGTTTTATTGATTTTTTTTGAGACAGGGTTTTTCTGCATAACAGCCCTGATTGTCCTGGAACTTGCTTTGTTGCTTTGTAGACCAGGTTGGTCTCGAACTCAAAGAGATCTACCTGTCTCTGCCCCCTAAGTGCTGGGATTAAAGGTGTGCACCACCACCGACTGGCTAATGGCAATTGCTTAATATCACTAAGTTTAATGTAGTTTATTTCACTGGTATAGTAACCAAAACAACAGTACTAGATGTAACCTGATAAATTGATGTTTTGACCCTCAAAAGGGCAGTTTAACAAACATTGGTTTAAAAGACATTAATTCAGTATTTGGAGCCTGGTACTCAGCATCCATAGTTCCCACAGCCTCCATATTCAGATGGTCAGATTTTCATGGGAATAAACAGAACAGGTGGTGTGGGGTAAAACAGGCCGGGAGGTGTTTTGTCACATGCATGTATGATCATTAAAATGTCTGGGCACACTGGGATCAAACTCTGAAGCACAGAAAACCTGTGTTTCAAGGAACCTCTGGCCTCCTAGGGATGGCCCACATCCCTGTATAGTTTCCTGCCAAAGACTTTCTGGTCTGAAAGCTGACCTCTAACCACTTAAAGGCAGTCAGCCCTGTCTACAGCATCAGGTTTTTCTGTTAATTGATAACTTTCATCTAAATATAAACTCAGATTGACCTGTTAAGGATTAGCAGAATCTAAAGAAAGTGGAAAGCGTACACAAACATTTCTGGAGATACAGAGAACTTAAGTGCAACTGATTCACTGGAGTTTCTTTCTTTAAATGTCACTAGTCAAGCTAATAAATAAGGAACGAGCACTGAGGACAAAGAGGAAATTCATGGCTGGACTCCCAGAAGGGCAGCCTGGAAGTGGGGGCACCAAGAAAGCCCTCCAAGGAAGAAGAAATTCTTTAAGCAAGCTCCTCCTGGAAGCAGGTCATCTAGGGGACCTGACCTAAAAAGAAAAGTCTCCCTAAAATGGAAGGCTCGATTCATAAAGGCTGTGGCTATCAGGGCTAAAAAGAAACCTAAGTCAGAGTTCAGGTGACTTCAAAGGGAAGAGGTCTCATCCAGGAAGTACAGTATGGTGGAGCTGGGATGCGAAGAATGCATTCATGTTACATTGCTAAACACAAAAGTAAGAACAAACAGTTCTGAGTTTGAGGATGGGGTGGGGGGAGACTGACGAGGAAGGGGGAGTAGGAATCTACTCCAAAAGCCTAAGCTGACAAGAACAAACCTGACTTTACCAAGGAATGTTAATCCCAACCATCACCATGAAAAAAATGGCGACTATGACATCGACTAAGTCTGATGTCTTTGATTTTTTTATCTGTATGTGCTGTTTGTTGCTCAAGTTCCTCTCCAGTGGGTGACACATGTGGAGCATTAGGTTTGTAGAAGCCACCTGGTGCAATTAATAATCTACAGTCATTGCCCAAAGAGTAAGTGACAACAATAGCAGGAGTATCTGCACTGCCACGTTTAAGCCAACAGAGTCCACCAGGAGACACCCTAGAGACACTGGGGTCAGAGGGTGAAGATCGGCTAACACAGTGCTTGAGAAGTATGTGTGAAACCCTGGGCTTGACTTCCAGCATCACAAAAAACCCAAATACTGACAGCTGAAGCGGGGAGGATCAGAAGTTCAAGGTTATCCTCAGCTACACAGTGAGTTCTAAGGCCAGCCTAGGCTACAGGAGACCCTGGAAAGAACAAGGAGGGGGAAGAAAGGCGGTACATTCCAGGCCAGCCTAGGCTACATAGTGAGACCCAGTTCTCAAAAACAAGAAAAACAAAAGAAAACAAAAAACACTGAAGTCAGAAAAGGGAATCAAAAGAGGGTGAATTTCACAGACAAACAACTGAACGCAAAACCTGGCAAGGATTTGGGGAAAGGGGAATCCTCAGTTCACTACTAATGAAGCAAACTAGTGGAGACACAATGAAAATCAGTACAAAGAACTGATCTCCTGTATGACCCAGGTATACCACCCAGTCCTTGGCATACGCCCAAAGGACTCAACATTCAACTTCACAACACTTGTCTATTGCTGCTCTATTTATAATAACTAGGAGGTGGGAACAGCCTAAATGTCCTTGAACTGATGAATGCAAAATAAAAATGTGACACTCATACAAATCAGAATTCTATTTATTTGTAAAGAAAAATAAAAGCATGGAATTTGCAGGTAAAAAAAGTAAAACAAGAAAATAATATATTGAATGAGATAACCCACCCTGAAAAACAAATGTCACATATTTCTCCCTCCTCTCTCAAGATTTAATTATTAATGTATACAGTGTCCTGCCTGCATGTATACCTGCATGCCAGAAGAGGGCACTAGATCTCATTACAGATGGTGGTTAGCCATGTTATTACCAGGAACTGAACTCAAAACCTCTAGAAGAGCAGCAGCTCTGAGCCATCTCTCAAGCCCCCAACGTTCTCTCTTATTTGTGGATCCTAGCTCTGAATCTTTAGATATGAGTCTAGAACCTGGAGTGCCTAGATACCAGGAAAGTAAGGGACCATGGAGTGGGAGAAGCTTTAGAGATGGGGAGATTAGACACAGACACAAGTGGTGTGAAGGGAGAATTGGGAACAACAGGGGAAGTAATACAAAGAGAGAGACAAAGGAGAGATAAATGCCAAGGAAAAAGTCATAGGAAACATATACTTCATGTTTACTTAAAGATATATTTGTACAGGCATATATATGTAATTTAAATGACATTATAACACATAGGGTAATAATGCCCCCTCAAAAGCCCACAGACTAACAAGAACCCCAGTGATGAGTATAATGATCTGTCCTGTCCCTTTAAGAGACAAGCCATGCCTACTCCCCCCCCCAGGCAAGCTGATCTTCAGCTTCCAGTCTGAATCCTCCCCTTTTCTGTCTCTCTCCCAGAGAGGTAGTTCCTGCTGTGGCTCCTCTCCTCCCCCCACTCCGTTTCTCTCTCTCTCTGCTCTTCTCCCCTTCTCCCCGATCCCCTCCATAACCCACTAAATAAATTTCCAACCTCACTCTGCATGGCTTGCCTATCCATAGGTCTCTCGCCTGCCACATGGCTCCCTGCATGGGACCAGCTGCCTTCAGAGACCTGAGGCATGGTCTCATGGTATGCCCATCTGTCTATCTCTCCTCATAGGACTGGCTGCCCCGTAGAGGTATCTCACCCACCATGCAGCTCCCTGCCTGGGACTTGCTGCCCCTTGTGGCCTACTGCAGCCACTTGGGGAACTACGCCATCCCTGCCTGGGACTGGCTGCTTTGGAGAACCACTGCCCGCTGCCTGCCGCCACTTCGGGGACCTACATAGTGGTCTCATGGCCCGCTGCCCACTGCCGCCACTAAGGGACCTGCAGCATTTTACTTAAACCATTACACTGCCAATTTCCTAAACCAGCATACTCTCAAACTGCATTCTAAATACTTCCCACACAGATAAGTAGTTCTCACCTCTCATGAAAGAATTTTTTTTGGCATTAGATGGGGACTCCTACAGAAATACACAAGTGGCCAAAACACAGACAACAACAGACCGTGGTATACCCAGCTCTAATTGATACATTTACAACACAACCCCTATGCCTAAGGCTCAGAGAACATCATGGAAGAAGAGGGCAGAAGAGAACAAGGAAGTCTGCTGTGAGACAATGTCTTTTATATATGACATGAAAGCTCAACAATATAGTTGCCTAAACAAGATCTGCATACTTACAACACAGACAGGAGAAATTTTACAAGGTCCCACTCACAGATAAAGAGTTACAGGCAATTAATGATAAGAAATTAATGCTAAGAAAGGAAGAATCAGTCTCTCTGGGGACAAGTCCCAGTAGGTTATTCAGGCCCAAGTGGTTATCACTAAACACACATACACACACAGGAACAACACTAAATGAACTCAGCTGCATTTATATGCGTGTGTTAACATAGGAGAGGGATGGCAATGATGTAAATACAGGACTCCATATGAAATTCTCCAAACATTTTTAACTAAAAGATGACTGAATAACTTTTGGCAGCTAGAGAAGACTAATCACAAGGTAGTTTCTTTTGAACTCTTCTACCAAGTATAGAGAAAAGCAGATGGGCCATCAGCCCAGCAAAACCTAACCAGAATAAATACATGGCTGTGGTCCACAAGACATATGTTGGTAACTAAGAACCAGCTTCATTCATCTACTTGGAATTTAGGACTAAGGCCAAACTAAAAAGAGGCTTTAACTTCAGAATTAACAAAGGAGGGTCAACTATTAAGGGAGATTAATGAGACCAAATTTACTTTTTACATGGAAATTTCATACAACTAAACCAACATAATACAGGAATACAATTATCAAGGACAGTAGAGTATGCATCCTTCTAAATCAGCAGGAAACCCAGGGAGTAATTGGGAATAGAAAAACAAATCACAAGGTTCAAAGGAAAGAATTTCTAAAAGAGGTAATCCTGTAGCTCATTCCTCTTTCCTGCAGGGCTGGCAAGAGTAAGCCAAGCAGAGAAAGTGAGACAAGCAGAGGAGGGAAGAGGAGGGAAAGGAAGGGGAGGGGAGGGAATGTGAGGATGGGGAAAGAGGGAGGGAGGGGAGGGGAGGGAATGTGAAAAGTAAAGCTTGTCACAAGCTTGTGTACTGGGCCGTCTCCTGTTG
>LOJH01041870.1:0-14310 GCA_001685095.1 Ellobius talpinus | reverse complement strand
CAATAAAGACTTCCGTGGAGAGGAGACTCTCTTATCTGTCAAGCTGTCCATAAGTCATGCAGAGAGATCCAGGGCTGCAGCTTTCATGCATCATCACCCTGCTGGGTTGGGCTTTTATTAATGTATCTGCCTTTAAGTGATCAGTGCTACTGTAAGTAACTCTAATAAATTCTTTGGTTCACCAAGTTGAATTTTGGTGGCATTGTTGAGTCTATTGTCAGTTCACAGTTTGGAACTGAGTGTATGTGTGTGAGTATGTTTGTGAGTATGTGCGTGTTGTATCTCTCAAGGAAAAGTAACATACCAATTAATGCCTGAACAGGGACCAACAAATCAAACATGAGTTGCAATGAAGTGGTCACATGGCCCTTGTAACAGTTGCTTCAACTGAGGCTGATCGCATGAGGATGAAGCATGGAACGTTCGCAGAGTAAATCCCAATACGATTACCTTTCCAGTGTGCTAAGTGAGGAGTGTCTTTTTGCTGTATGGTGGTTGCCTGTTCCCTGGTGTAACATGCAACCAAGTCTGAGCTGTCTGAGAATAAAATATCTTTGGGGAGAATCCCAGAAGGCCATCTTCCTCTACTGGTGTGGGGTAGTTTGCCTTCCTGATGAGTGGAGTCTGCATCATGAGTGTGGGGATGCCACCAAACAGGTGATGAATTAAAGAATGTATGTATTCTACAATTCCTGGGAGTAACATAGACGAGACAGATTCACAAGCAGGCTGTTACAGGCAGTAAGACATGAAAATGAAGCTTAGCTGCCTTTCCAGAAAGAATTTGTTTGTTTAAGGGAGGACTTGCAATGGGAATGGGACACAAGGTTGCTAGCCTCTGTATAAGCCTCTGGTTTGAAAAGGAAAGTTGGTAAAAGGGAGGATGAGGTAAGAGTCCTGGCTTGTACTTATGGCTGGAGAACCAAGGGTAAAGAGAACACAGCTGAAATCTGTGTTAAAGAGCTTGTGGTAGTTTAAATGAGAATGGCTCGGCCTGGAGAGATGACTCAGCCTTTAACGGCTAGGCTCACAACCAAGGCTATAAGAGAATGGCTCCTATAGGCTCATATATTTGAAGGGTTGGTCTCTAGTTGGTGAAACTGTTTGGAAAGGGTTAAGAGGTGTGGCTTTGTTGGAGATGGTGTGTCCCTGGGTTCAGGCTTGGAGGTTTCAAAACCCCAAGCCATTCCCAGTTAGCAGCACTCTCTCTGACTGTCTGCCCCTCTCCTCCCCCTCCCTCCCTCTCCCTCCTGCTTATGGATCAGATGTGAGATCTCAGTTGCTGCCTCACCACCATGCCTCCTGCTATGCTTCCCAAGATGGTCATGTTATAACCCTCTGGAACTGTGAGCCCCAAATTAAATCCACTTCTTTGTCTAAGTTTCCTTGGTCCTGGTGTTTCGTTGAGGCAACAGAAGAGTAAGACAACCTTCTTGGGATCCAAAAAGTTGTTATCTCTGGGATGAGTCAGTAAATGGGTAAGAAGAAAGCGAGGTAAAGGTCACGAAAGTGTTCATCATGTCTAAACTTTAATAAAGAGAAAGGGAAAATCTACAGTTCTGCACATAGATGGAAACCACAAAAAATGGCCTGATGCGAGAGAGCATGGTAGTTAGGAAGTGTTCTGTCTCTTGACTGATGAAACTAAGAATGATTTTTTTTAATAAGTAATAAAAGAACTTGTCACAGCCTGGTTCATGAGACTGTGGGAAATGGGGGGTGGATGAAATCAACCTCTGTGCTGTGGACCCTGCATGCTACACAACAAAATGCCAAGCAAGGTATGGCTGTGGGTACAATAGTGGCACAGACTGTGTTGAGAACAACCAATGACTTTCTGATTAGATTTAAGGTCCATTATACAGGAATAAATCTGTGTCTGTTACCGTGTGCCTAGACAGAAACCTGTGGCTAGGGAGGTCATAGGCCCCAGTAGGAAGGTTTTATAGATACTTTACTATCTGTATCTTTGTAAGTGTACATGTTTGGGGAGGTTTTTGTTGTTGTTTGGGGGTTTTTTTTGTATTGCTTTATCCTTTGACTTTTTACTCTAGATAGGTAGATATTCTCAATATTCTGATATCTCAATTGTTTTCTTTTATAGGTAACAATTTTTATTTCCTGTTTTTATGACCTTTGCTGATTCCAAGGGCTTTAAAACGTTCTTTTGTTTTCTTGTAAAGACATTGCTATGATATTTTCACATTTAAGACAACAAACTCTCTGGAATTATTAATGTTTGTATGGAGTTAGGTAAGGGTGTGATAAGCCACACGCAGCACATGATATAACATGAGCAAGTCCAGCTCACAGGACGAGCAGGTGCCATGGTACTTATCAGGAGGCAGAGTGTGGAGAATATCAACAAGTCCTAAGGTAGGTGTGGTCTGGGAACCTACTCCACACTCCAGTTAGTGACTTCCATTAGTAATCCTGCCTTGTACACTTGGAATGTCCTTAGATATTATATCTTACTTTCTCCCACAACACACAGATGCTTGTAGCAAATGTCTGCAATTCCAGCATTTAGGAGTCTGAGATAGGAAAACTTCGCCACATTCAAGGCCAGCCTGGGCAACATAGCGAATAGTAGGCTAAACATAGCTACATAGCAAGACTCTGAATCAAACAAAATACACACCAACTTGCAGCTGTGAGAAGTGACCGATGCAATTAGCTTGATTGTGGCCAATGGTTCACAGTACAGACACAACAAATCATCATTGTATACTAAATGTTTCACTTTATTTGTTAATTATATCTCAATAGAGCTAGAGAAAACAACAAGTCTGTTTTTCACCTTGCTGATCTGCCAATTTCCCACAGGTTTAAGACCCAGTGACCATCTGCAGCCACTCCATCCCAGCCTGCTTTGGTACTGTCCCCATGTATTTGCATATGCTATGAGAATGGGATGCTTTCTCATCTCTTAGTCACCTTCTGCCACTCCAAGACTGTTCCCCAACACTCCTTTGTTCTTAAAGAGCTCCCCGGTTCTATCTCTGAGTTCTTACACACTGAGTTTCTCTCATAGCATAGTTCACCTGCTTTGGTATAGCAGCTAAGTAGCCCTTTCTGTTTCAGTGCCCTACTCCTACAGGTCAGTTACTTTTTCAAGGTTGGTTCTGTGGGTTACCTTTGTGTTTTCACTACGCCTGGCTTGGGTAAGAACTTACTATGTTTTGAATTGATTACAATTGAGATGCGCTAATGGGAATGCCATCAACTAACACATCTGAAATTGAAATTGGGACACTCCTTAGGAAGCAGAAAAGAGGATAGATACAAGCTTTGTGTAACATCACCCTTTTTAAATAGAAGGAGATGAGGTGGATAGAAGAAAAATGTCAGGGGCAAAATGGGAGGGAGAATTTTGATTTTTATTAAGCATGGAGTAACGGGTATGGACTTGTTACCATTACTATGAAAGCAAAAATAATGCTAAATATAACCATTTTCAAACAGATATAGCGTAGCCTTCTGTGTGATGCTCAGAAAGGTAAGAAGACAAAGAGTTATGGGAGTTGAGTCCCTGTGTCGGGATCAGTTTCAGGAAGGTGAAACCCAAGCAAAACATGATGCTCCTGTTGATAGGAAGACTCAGAGTCCAGAATTTGTATCTGGAAGAGCAGCTGGAACTTTCATGTCAAGATTCTCCAGAATAAGCCTTTTCATTAAGGGATGAGTTCCAAAAGTTTCTGTGAAGAAGTACGGTGCCCTTGGTTTGAGGTTAGGCTACCCGAACACCACACAGAGGGCAAACCTTCATAGTGTAGAGCAAGAGTCATTCCAAGAGTCAGTAAGTTAATCACCGAGACAAAACCCAGCAGTCTTTGAAATGAAGTAATGCAACACAAATCCCCCAAGCCACATTATTTGGTACATAATTAAAAATCACTAAGAATGAAAGAGGGGTGGGAGGTGGGCATGACACATTATCAGGAAGAAGTCATCAATAAAATGGCCCTGAGATGACTCAGATGTTGGAATCACAGGGTTTAAAGGGAGGCTGTGTGCTCATTCCCAGCCACCTTGACCCAAATAATCACACAGAAACTGTATTAATTACAACACGGCTTGGTCAATAGCTTAGGCATATTCCTAGCTAGCTCTTATATCTTAAATTAAACTATTTCTAATAGTCTGTGTATTGCCACGACGCTGTGGCTATGTGGCATCTGTCTGGCTCTACCTACACTCTCTCTCTGTGTGTATGTTTCTCTGTTCAGATTTCCCACCTGGTTTTACTCTGCTAAGCCATTGGCCAAAACAGCTTTATGCATTATGCATTAAAAGCAACACATATACAGAAGGATATCCCACATCAACAGGGAAAGACTTTGAACAGTCATTAAAGAGGTGGTGAATCTTGGAGCAGAAACAGAAACTATGAAAAGAACTAAGTTGGGTTTTAGGAGCCTAACTCAGAACATTTTCCTACCAATGAGTTCAAACACTGTATTGGGGGGCAAAAAAGGAGAACTAAGTGGAAGTTCTATCACCTCTTGAAAAGTAAATGTTTTAAATTCACTAATAGAATTGCTAATGGAGTTAGCATCTGACTTTTAAGCTGGGATAAATGCAGGGATTCATAAGATGACACGTTTTGAAAATTTAACATTCCACTGCTCAGTACTCAGTATGCCTGGTACTGTAAACCTGGTCAAGAGCCATTGGCTGGACAGGTCATAGGCCCAAAAGAGGGGACAGGCTACTGTTGCCCTGCTACCTTCTAAATGCTTATGTTTATACCCATAAGTCAGTGCCGCTCTCAGCCCTGGTGAGAGGAGCTTCCTTCTCAGTGGGCAGTGGTTAAAGCAGAGACTCTCAGCAGACCAAAGAGCTGGAGATGAGCACCTGTTGAGTGCTTAGCTCCAAATGGGACATCTGTATCACCCGCTTTAAGACCCAAGGAACATTTCAGAAGAGGCAAAGGGAATATTAAAGCAGGTGACAGTGAAGAATGCTGGGAAATGCAGTTTTCTGGACGTGGCATGGCCACTGCAGCGGTTCCCTGCTCAAGAACCACACAAGAGCAAAACAGAACTCATGAACTCCAACAGCCGTGGTTCCCTGCCCAAGAACTACACAAGAGCGAAATGGTCAACATGCCATCATGCATGGGGGAGGGGCCCGTGTGGTCCCAACCTTTCCTAAGGGACTAAGGGCAATTAATGGTTGCTGGGGGAGAAGTATCATTTATTCAGTAGTGTAGCCACTAATAAATTTTGCATAGTAAATAACACCCCCTCCCCATCCCCACTCATGTTTATGCAAGGAGTCCTATTTAAACCCAGTGAGTCAAAAAAAAGCCATGTTGGAGAAAAGAAGAGTTTCAGGTGGAGGGGGATGAGTGAGAGCAATGTGGGATGAAAATGACGAATTTATTTTAAGGATATATGAAATTATCAACAAAATCAGCAAAACTCAGAGCCTTGGTGACTTAATAAACAGAACAGTGAGCCTGGGTACCAAAGAGAGAGAAAGGAACAATTGAGAATGCGATAGAGATGTTAACAATAATAATAATTGTTAGGAAAAAATAATCCTAAGAGGGGCAGCTCTGCCGGTGCAAAGAAATCCAATTAGGTCAGATCAAACCGATTTAAAATGCCCATTGTTTTATTAAGCACAGGGCTCTTGGTGGCCAAGCCCATGGCGGGGAGACAGGAAAGCGGGGAGCACATGCAAACCTGGAACCATGTGTTTCTCCTCTGGGAGCTCACTTAAATACCCTGTGGGAGTGGTTCTAACCTTCCCCCAGGGAGGGGTCAGGTCCTGGCATGCTGGGATTTGGAGTCCAGACTAGTGCAACTCCCAGGCCAAGGGGCTGGGATGGATGCCAGGGGCTGGGGCTATGCTTCAGGCTTAACAATAATATTGTAAAAACTCCCCAAATTTCATGAAAGAATAACAGAAGAGATTCAAGTAATCTGTGAAGGACACAGAGAAGCCACAACCAGACAAATGAGACTCAGACTCCTGAATATCTGAGAGAATAGTCTTGAAACATAGAGAGTAAAGTAACACGTTTCATACTATTTCTTAGGCAACTTGTTACAAAAAGCAGTGGTCAGGAGACAGCAGGATAGCATCTTCAGAGTGCTGAATCCAACCACTGCCAACCCAGGGCTTTACATCCAGCACCATGCATCCTTCAGATGCTGGCGTGAAATAAACATGCTGTCATATAAATGACTGAGAGTGTGCTGGGAACAAAAGTGCACTGTGGGGGAAAAAATAGTAAAGGGAATTCATTCTTCACACTGAAGGAATGCAATCCACACAGTAGCTCAGATCTATAAGGAGGAAAGAACAGTGGATGTGAGGTCAGTAACAAAAGATAGGCCCCCATCTCTCAATTTCCTGAGGGGAAGGGAAGAAACAGAGACGAGGGATGAGGCAAAAGCCATGTACAATCAATGAAGATCAAATCTTAGCTTGCCACATTTAACTATATGACAGTGAGCAGGTAAGCCATTGCTTCATTCTCTACTGAGTTCATGACACATATGCATGGGTGCTTTTCAAAATAAGAATATACACCCAGAGCTTAGCATTGCCTCCAGACACAGGAGAGCCTTAAGTGAGCAGCCTCCGTGGTAGACATTGAGAACTATGTAAGAGGCAAAACTTCAAGTTCAGAACTAACCTTTCTAATTCAAAACTGTCTAAAATTTTAATAAATGTTTGCCTTTTTTATTTTTCTTTCTAAAATAAAGATTACAGAAGTTCATAGCATTCAAGCTGTTTGATTGTGTCTGATCTAAATATTCAGAGACATCAAATTTCAGGATCATGGATGACGACGTCAAGTACTGGGTTCCCCACGTTAGGAGCTCCAGGAACCATGGGCACCCAGGACAAAGGGACGCTAATGTGTGCAAGACAACACCTCAGAACAGCAGAGCAGTCCCTGCTAGCTCTCAGACTCATCCTCCACTTAGCTCTTCCCTGAATTGTTGTCAGCTTCTAAGTCTCTTTCTTTGTTTCCAAGGGCATATATACCATATAAACCATATATATATATATATATGGATTGCCGTGCTTTTACTTTATCACTGGCCATACACAGAAAATAAAGGTTTGAAAGCAGAATCAAAGCAAAACAATATTCATGTGATTTAGCTGGAAGGGACTTCTTCCCAGGGGGTTCTGAACCTGTGAGGAGGGAGAGCGGTGGGGGGAGAATTGTCTCAATGCATAATTTAGTTTCACTAATTCTACTAGTTAAATACTCTCTAAGGGCTCATAACCACACCCTCTTGCTCCTGGAGAAATACAGGTGCTCTTCCTTTCCTGATGACTGTTTATTTTGAAGAAGAATTCACATAGAGCCATGATTTTAATTTGTTGGTAGGCTTTTGATTTTACAGTTTCTGGACTAAATATACAAATAATTTTACCTATTAAAAGATTTAATAAGCTAGTGTTTGCTGTCTTGTGAGTTCTTGCCTCCACTCCACACTATCGGTCTCCTTGAAGGGACAGATATCATGTCATTCGCCTCCATGATGAACACTCATTCTCATATGCTATGGAATTCTTCTAAAAATTGCAACCCCTCACCAAAATAAAAGGCACATTTTTGGGTCCAATCTCAGATCTATTGATTTACTGAGCCAGAGATACTGGAGGCGAGCCTAGAAATCTGTCTGGGAGCATTCCCAAGGATGAGCACCAGGCCTGGACAGCCCTCCTTCTGAGGCATGGAGGAGAAGCATGGTGCTCCATGTGTTGGGGACATCACCGGTGTAAAAAGAATGTTTAGTTTATAGATATTTACTTTTTGTTTCAGGGGCTTTTGTCTAGTTGTTTGTTTTTAGGCAGGGAGACCAGATCTTAACACATAGCCTAGGCCAGCCTTGAACTCACTATATACAGCCCAGGCTGGCCACGATCTCGAAAATCTTCTGACTGGACTCCCAAATGGTGGGATAACAGAACTATACCTAGCTCTGCTTTAGAATTTTTGTGGGAAAAATTCACAGAGAGAGGGGAGTGGGGGAGAGCTCCAGGCCTATCACATTTTCCAAATATTTTGCAACAGTACTAACTGTGGTGCTGGCCTCTTCTTTACTTTACTAGCACAGCTTTTGATTCTATTAAAAATCATTTCCATCAGTGAAATAGTCTCAGTAAACTAGAATTTAACTTCAAAAATAGAACCATAAAGTTCTCAAAAAAAATCGTGATGTATTTCCTTCCAGTGGAAGAATCTAGAGCTCGCCACATTAATACTGGATCTTTTTTCTTTCACCGACATGAGTGGTTAATTAATTGCACTTTTGCTACCAGAAACAATAAAAAGCAAACAGCATAAAAAGGGGATTGTCAAAGCAGCGCCGTCCGTCAGGTGGCACGCCTCTTCCCTTCATCAGATCTCAGCCATCCATCAGATGTGTTAATATTTATGGAGTGTTTATGGAAGAAATCTGTTAGGATTAATAAATAATAAAGCTAATATCGTCCTTAAAAATAAATCAAAAATCTCGTCATAAAGTTGCTCATAATTTACTGCAGCAATAAAGCATACAGAACAACAGGAAAGCACCAAGCATCAAGATTATGTTTCCATTACTCAGAATATCTAACCACTTCTAAGTCTTTGTTTGTTTTCTCTTTCTCTCCGCACAAGGAAATAAAATGCCTTGGCAACTTCAACTTTTAGTAATCTTTTTATCAATCCACATCATGAGGCCAGAAGGATCAGATGTACTTGGTAGCTCACCGGCATTTTCTTTCCCCCTGATTTGAGACTGAAGTGTTAAATGTAACAGATACAATAATACTAAGATTAAAGTCTCACTATTCCGAACTGACACTAAATGTATTATTGTGAGATGTTTTACCATGTTTGTGTGTTAGGATTATAAAAACCCCTTGAAATGTATTCGAAGGTTATTTCTAGTCCTGGGTAAGACATTGGATGTTCGTTGACTTTATGCAAATGGCATGATTCTTTTTCTAGCTAAAAATTCTGGAATGGGGTGGACATGTAATTAAAATTTTTTCATCATGAAAAGAGAAAAATACAAATGTGTCAAGATTTTAATGCTCATAATTTCTGTGAAAAATAATGAAAAATAAGAAAGGTGACTGTGTGGTAGCAGATCACAGCTCCACTGATCTTCTGGGGTTTTGTTTGTTTGTTTGTTTGTTTTTTCCTTCTCTGATTCCAAACTATAGTTTCTTTTTCTCTAGATTACTGATCTTGTTTAAGTGATGCACATGCCCCTGGGAGGAAAGGAAGAAGGGAGATAGCCTTCTATTCAAAGCTTAATGTTTTCAAAGCTCTGTCTTAAGAGCTGAGCTGTACCAATTGCAGAGCTGGGGTGATTCAATGTACTTGAGCTTGGGAGTCGCACAGGCAGATAAAAGATCCTAATCTGAGCCTTTGTAATCACATATTAGCTACAGAGTTCTGGGAAAGAACAGTAAGATCATATTAGCCAACCCTAATGTTTTGGTTTTGGATCTTGGACTCTTATAAGCAACTAGTCTAATTATTTTCCAAGGTCTTTGAAGTCATTTTATTGTCTTGGGAAAAGTATTAATTGTGCAGGTTTTAACTGTGTCCAAACCACTACCAGCCGGCACTTGAGTTTTTTATAGACAACATCTATTTTAAATTCATCAGTCTGACTTTTGATTGATATATTTAGAATATTTTTATTGAAGGCAACTACTTTAAAGGTAATAAATTTATCCTAACGACATTTTATGACCAAGAAAACACAAATCCACAATCACGTATGGGGTAGTGTTGGAAAATTAATGGTAAGTTCATAATTTTAAGAACAAAATTTGACATTGTACACACTGAAGATCAAACAGGCGGAGCTCCGTACCAGTCTGCTTCAGATATGCTCCAGGGTACCATTTCAGTGCATTCAGCATTCATGAGAGACAAAGAGCCAGGAGAAAGTGAATTCTGATCAATCAGAGAGCACCTGTGGACAGAGTATTAGCTCCATGTTGGTCATGTTCACCAACAGAAGAGCCGTCCCCTCGCCATGCCTGACATGAGGCTTGTATTAGGAAGTGCTAGTTCTGTCTAGGGATGCAGTTCAGTGAGAGAGCTCATGTCTAGGATGCTCAGGGCTCTAGATTCACCATGAAGTACCACCCCACACAGAAAGCACTCAACCCCATTATTTCTGCCAGTTCATCCATCACAGTAAAGTTTTTAAACTAATTTCCACTGTACTAAGAAATCTATGATCACAAACGAAAACTTAATTTAGCCTTCCAGTGGAAGTCTTGCCTTTCCTAACTAGAAAGATTGCGTTTTTAAATTTTATTTTGTAATTATGTGTATGTTTTGCCTGTATGAATTTATGTGCACGTTGTGGGTACAGGCACCCAGAGAAGCCAGAGGGCATTGGATCTCCTGGAATTGGAATTAAAAGTGGTTGTGAACTACCTGATTGGAGTGCTAGGAATTGAACCTGGGGCCTCTGAAAGAATCATATGTGTTCTCAACCGCTGAGCCATCTCTCTAGTCCCCAGAATACACTTTTAAGGACAAAATTATTTTGGAAATACCAATGTTTCGATCTCTGCTCTGACCTTCAGCATGTACAATGTCAATTTCTGTTCTTAAAAGTATGAACTTATTATTGATTTTCCAACTCTATCCCATAGGTTATAGTGAGTCTGTGCTTCCTATGTCACAAAAGCCGTTAAGATAAAGTTATTATTGTTGTTTTAAACACTCAATACTTTTATTCCATATACACATTGTCCTGGTTCCCTTTGTCAATTTGGCACAGCCCAATGCAATCTGAGAAGAAAATCTTCCCTTCAGTAATCACCTAGATCAGCTTTCTTGTTGGCATGTCTGTGAGGGACTGTCTTGATTATTAACTAATGTTGAAGTGCCAGACCAATGTAGGCAGGACCATTCTTGGGCTGAATAAAAAAAAAGCTAGCTATGTATGAATTAGTGAGGGAGCTAACAAGGATCATTCATTCATGGCTCCTACCTCCAAGTTCCTCCCCTGACTTCCCTTGGTGATAGATTCTGACTTAGAAGTGTGAACAAATATATCCTTTCCTTCATGGTTGCTTTTGGAAAGAGTGAGCTATCAGAGCAACAGGAAGGAAGCTTTAACATGCACACATGCGAGCACACAGGCACACAGGCACGTGCACACACACACACACACACACACACAGCTTTCCAAAAGTCCTCTGTTCTTGCTACTGGAGGCATTTTCCTGCAACCTAAGTTAGGTGTTCTTTCTTAACCTACTGATGGACACCTGGGCTGTGTCTGGGGTTTATCTATCATGAAGAAGTAAGTACGAATACAGATGATTTTTCTTGAGATACTCTGTCTTTCTCCCTCAGGTAAATTACTGAGCAAAGGCTTGCTAGATTGTATAAGTAATTACAGCTTTAATACCTAAGAAAACACCACATATTTACCTCAGCCAAAGAGTTCTCCACTGCCATCAGCAAGAATGAAAGCTTTGATTGAACCATAGGTCAGTAACCGTTGGTAGTGTAGTCTGTTGAGCTTCGGCTGTTCTGGTGAGTCAGCAGTTGTGTGTGTATGGGGGGGTGTTCTGTCCTGCCCAGTTCCTGCAATCGTTAATCCCAAAGAAACCACACAGAGGTCTACGTTAGTTATAAACTGATTGGCCCATTAGCTCAGGCTTCTTATTAACTTTTATAACTTATATTAGCCCATTATTCTTGTCTGTGTTAGCCACATGGCTTGGTACCTTTTTCGGTGAGATAGTCACATCTTGCTTCTTCCGTGGCTGGGCAAGAAATGCATCCTCTTCCCAGAATTCTCCTGTTCTCCTTGACCCTCCTCTACTTCCTGTCTGATTGTCCCTCCTATACTTCCTGCCTGGCTANTATTAGCCCATTATTCTTGTCTGTGTTAGCCACATGGCTTGGTACCTTTTTCGGTGAGATAGTCACATCTTGCTTCTTCCGTGGCTGGGCAAGAAATGCATCCTCTTCCCAGAATTCTCCTGTTCTCCTTGACCCTCCTCTACTTCCTGTCTGATTGTCCCTCCTATACTTCCTGCCTGGCTATTGAAAAATCAGCATTTATTTAAAATATAATTGACAGAATACAGACCATTCTCCCACACCAAGCAGCGGTTCTGACTTACATTTATTTCCTAATAAGTAACAAAATTGAACAATTTCTCATGTTTCTACCTGTCATTTCTATGTATTTTTTGTGAAATGTAGGTCAAAATATTTCTAGCCATTTAAAGGAACTATCTTCTTACTATTGAGTTCTGAGTTCCTTCATATGCTCTGTAGCCAAGGCCTTTGCTACATATACTATGTTCACTTTCTGTCTATGGCTTCTGTTTCTTTGTTCATCTTGTCAATTTCCAGATAGAAATTCTTCATTTGCCTTTGAAGTATTTTGCTAGGTGTCTAATGCTAAAGTGGCTGTTATTTTTCCCCCTTAGTAGACACTTCTGTTTCCTTTTAACCTCCACAGCCTCTGTTGAGAACTGCAGTCATTCCTCATGTTGCCCGTGAGATGTTTCTTTCCATCTCTCTTTGGTTTCTGCAGATGGACAACAATGTGCCAAGGTGTTGTTTTCATACTGCGGCTGCCTCTTGTGTGTGTGGGGGGGGATCCCTGGGTTGGCTTCAGAAAATTCCTGGTCAGCAATGACACCGTTATCACCAATTCTGTTCTACTTTCTCCCTTCCTTCAATTACATTTAAACTAGACCCTTCTTGTTTTGCCCCTCCCGCAGTTTCAGTCACTTTCTTAAATGTTCCCTGATTTATAACTCCCTTTTGCTGTTTCTACACTGCTACCAAGTCTGCTTTTGCACATTTCTGATTACCCCATTCTAGCGATTCCATGGTGCCCTCCACTCGGATTCCAGTGGACCTTCTTTCTCTTCCCACCCATTCCCTTCTACCTTTCCAATTGTTTTAAAGTATTTGCTTGTGTCATTCATTCATCTGTTTATATTCACTGATTTTTCTTGATCGTGAGTTTCATTTAACTGATCCTCATATGTCAAATATGCATCAGACGCAGGATACTTACACAGAAATAACTTAGAGACTGTAGTCAACATGAAGGCGTGCTCGCCAGCCTCGGAGGTTGGCTGAAAGGATAGCTAATCCAATCCGTTAAGCATTCGGGTCTGTCTGAATTGTGGCCAAGTCAGCTTTAGTCAACATCTAGTTGGGGACGTCTTGAGGGTGGAGGCTTGTCTCACATTATCATTGGCTCCTTTATTTATCAGAATTACGACTTTGTTGTCCTACAAGGATGTGAATGACTTCACTTTCCATTCCCAGCCAGGTGACCAGGCACTTTTGGTTCACAACAAAATCCCAGTGAGGAAAGTTGGGAGGCAGAGAAAATGGACTTCCCGATCCAGCCCAGTTTTGCTAACCAGCTGTACTGGCATAACTATTTGCACTAAATTGCTCGGTTCTTATCCACAATTATATCTGTATTTCCAAAGGCTCCAATTTATTTCCTATTCTGTTTGATTTCTTATCCTCATTGAATTGCTTCAAATGAATACCACTTAAAATGAGGTCTAATACAAAATAAAATAAATGAAGCTGGCACAAAGCTCAGCCTTACTGTATCAGTCCAGCATTTGTTCCGGGTTCTCCTCAAGGCCTTCAGACTTTTTAAACAAATCACATTTTAAACGTTTTCCAGTCAGCTTTGGTTTTTCAAGATTAACATCAGGGCCTCAAGTACTGCAAGAACCAAACATAATTTATTAGTAGAATCAACAGTAGATGGGCAGTTGTTGGCTACTGAATTGAGCTCATTTTTCTGGACCAGTTTCTTTAATGAGAAAAATGAAGGAAATAAAATGAGACGTTTTAAAACTAACAGAAATCTTTAATAAAATAAGTACTGACAAAAGCAATTAAAGAATCCTCTTAAATATTTCAATAGAAATAAATGAGAATGTTCAAGTGACAGGCACCCAATAAGAAGAGGGCCATTTGTTAACTTTAACTGCCAAAATTATTTCTAATTGTTTTTCCTGAACCAAGAAAAGATTTCACAAAATTTCAAACCACTTTAAAGACTAATTCCTGAGTTTATCAGTGAATAATGATGAATTAATATCATTTCCTGTGTTTTTCTAAGCCTTTTGCCATCATCCATAGTCCTATAATCTAACCTGAATCATGTGTTTGTGTTTCTCATTTCAGTACATGAAGAAGAAGTGAAAGTCGGAGAGGAACAGAGGAATGCTCTTTTCATATAGTTAAAGATTTGTAATACCCCAGGATCCAGCAATACCACTCCTAGGAATATACCCTTGCGATGCCCCA
>LOJH01041868.1:0-12211 GCA_001685095.1 Ellobius talpinus | reverse complement strand
GATGCACAGATTAATAGAGATGGGTTAATTTAAGATATAAGAGCTAGCTAGCAACATGCCTAAGTGATTGACTGAGCAGTGTTTTAACTAATATAGTTTCTGTATGATTATTTCAGATCTGGGTGCCAGGAACAAACAAGCAGCCTCCGACTACAGTGAGTCTTGCATAAATTACCCTCTACTATAGAAGGAAGCTTCTCTCATGAGAGTTGATTCACTGACCTATGGCCTTTTGTTTCTTAACAATCACAGCATCACTCCAGAAGAACAGACATTATCACAACCATTCATCAGAAATGACTGAGGAGGTCACACCGAATCAGTTTCTGACTGAGATTCTTGGGCTGAACATCTCCATGAATGAGTTCCATCTTCTCATTCCCTCTACTTCTTCTTTGTCCAAGATTGAAGACCAGGGTAGCAGTACATCCAGGGATAGCCAATGTTGGAGGATGTTTTCTACAAGCATGTGAGAATCTATGATGAGAAAAGGATTCCTTACTCCAAGAGCCAGCTTTAATAAGCTTTAAAGAGCACATGAAAGTTTAGTGACACAAATTGTATCAAACTAAATAGTTACAGTGACTGAGTCAACAATTTGAGAGATGGAGTGACCGTCATTTTCAATGCTTTCTTATGACCAAAATTTGTAAAGATACCAGTTTTCCAAAAGACTTTCTCACCTACACCTGAATTTCTTTATTAACAATTTGTGTGGAAGGCAATGTAGGACATTAAGTTCTTTTTAACTTCTTGAATATCTTTAGATTGTTTTGTCATATATTCTATTAGAAGACTGATAAAAATATCTCCAAGTACTAGTTAATATATTGTGAATTATCCATTTTCACATCTTTAAAGAATTCCCGTCAAAATATTCTTTTTTATGGATTTTTATTGAGCTCTACATTTCTCTCTGATCCCCTCCCTGCCTCTCCCCTCACCCCTTCAGCCCTCTCCCAAGGTCCCCATGCTCCCAATTTACTCAGGAGATCCTGTCTTTCTCTACTTCGCATGTAGATTAGATCTATGTAAGTCTCTCTTAGGGTCCTCATTATTGTGTAAGTTCTCTGGGATTGAGGTTTGTCAGCTGGTTTTCTTTGCTTTATGTTTAAAAACATTAAACATAAATTAACATATTCTTTTATTTAGAAATAGTATATAGCTTGTTAGAAGGAATTCATGGGGAAAGGCAAAAAAAGTTGACGGTTTTAACTCTGTAGAAAACTATTCAGATAGGGAAAGACATTTATTTCCACTTGTATTATTGACATACAAATGCTGTTCCTCTGTTTCTAGGAGACAAAAACCAAATGAAGCTAAAAACATCAAGAGAAAACTACTGATGGGTCACTACCCACCACTCTGAGTATTTGGCCATTCCCTCTGTGAGACTCATCTGTCCTCACTGAAAACAGGGCCTGCAGCGCTGAGGTTCTTATGTGGCTCTAAGTGACAACTGTCTTCTTTTGGGTGGCTACTGTTAATAGAACCAGGATTAGCTACCATTAAAAGCAAAGCTTCAAACCTTTCCTGTTTTGATTTTGAGTGGAGGAGGGTGACAATAGTTTCTTTCTATTCTAGCAACCAGAAAAGAGCAAGGTGACATTGATGAGAAAGTTGCCTTGCGATACTATCATTATTAGTAATTAGCCACAGTTAGTAAGCTTCTATTAATCAAATCCACATCTGGAAAGACTTTAATTCTGTGAGATGAGCAGTGTTGTTTGCCAATTTAAAGCATGGAAGAGAATATCATTCAACTTTGCAAGTGGCTGCAGAAGAAAAAAACTTTAATATTTGAGCACAGATAATCCTATTCTACTAAAGCTATAATTGATATGTGGCTATGGCAGGAAAGTTAGAACTATTCTTCTAAACAAAATCTAAATCTCAGAAAAAATTTTGAGACTGTCGTGCATACATTACTTCTTATGAGATGTAATTTACTTCTTAACGAGATGCTGTAATAAATGTCTAAATATGTTATCAATAAATACATAGTAATGGAAACAGTGTCCATTTGGGGACCCTTGAAGTTAACCCCTTGGTATTTATAGGCCTGAGAAAAATGAGCAGTTCTGATGAAGATTGCAAGAATGAACAAAGGTTATCAGGGTATGTTTTCTCTGTGTGTAAAGGGGAAATGGGATATCTTATAAGATGAAGGTTCACCAAACTTAATTTTCCTGTGCTTCTAATTGTGCATTCTGAGGACCTGGGCACTTTTATAGAGATCCACCATATACTGCCAGATGTACAACTCCCTAAAGAAGAACAAAATAAAAAGTTTTAAATAACAAAAGCCTCCCATCTGCACAAAGAGTAAGTATTGAATAAAATGTAAAGAAGATAAAAAGTATATTCCTTTTGCAGAATGTTTTCTAAAGCATAGAAATGTGCAATCTCAATTTAAAAAAACACTCTAGGATTTGTGAATTATACTTCCAGACACAGGTCAATTTTTTCTTGTAGACTAAACCTTGCCCTTTGATCCACACTGATGTTAGTAAAATATGTGACTTCATGTTTTATTTAACTTTCTAACACCTAATCCAAAGATTTCCTAGCAGGAACATGTAGACTCAATATTAATTTTAGCTTCTTGTTCTGGATATAAATAAAAATACCAGACAACTCAGATGACATGAAGTCAAATACTATGACCATAGTTTTAATGACCAGAATTAATTACAGAGTTTTTTTTACTTGCCGAGGTGTTTTGCAGAAGTCAAAACATTTCATGATGTTAAATTATTCTACAAGAGCAGAATAGAAGACACTCATGCTCTTACAAAAAAAACTGAAATAAATTTAGAGAAATTTTGTTCAAAACAGACACCAATTTCAGCCATGTAGAATACTCCAGTACTTCAGATAATCCCTACATTTTCCCTTCACATCAAGACAAGACAACAAATAGCTCTCCTAGGACTTGACCATTATCTCAATTTTCTCAGGGTTCCCTAAAGATGCTGTCACTCCCAGACAACAGGAAGTAATTTTAAGAACACATGGGCCACATACCCAAAAGGTGGCAGGGAGTTCAGTCATTAGGTGGATAATGGATGCTTGATATTGCTTATAAAGATGCTTATAACTTAAATTATAAGTTGTTCTTGATCATGATCATGGAGTAATCTAAGCAAAGAAGATTAAATTCAGAGATATCATTCTAAAAAAGGAGGAATATATAATTGACAATATTATCAAATCTACTTTTAAACTAAAAAAGCAACTACTAGTCTCAAATATTTTCCATTGATATGAATTTTGGTATATTGATACAACTTTAAGGTTCTTTTTGTTTCAAAATAATATTTATATAAACACACACATATATATATATATATGTTTCCTGTTTAAGGCATTGTAATTATACAGCTCATTTAAAAATGTATCATAAAATTTTAATCCGTAAAGGCTATTATTATAAACTATTCATTATAATTAAGAAATGTAGGCTAGTAGTTTGTCATCTATAACAATCAAACTAGCAGTCATGTTAGGTATGTTTTCAAGGTCAAACATATATTTTAGATAGACAGATGGTCTTCAAATACTTCAGAGACCTGTAGAATATGACATTTAAAATATTTTAAAAACATAATATTTTCATGAAAGTGAGATATGTCTGCTCAAGGAAGCATCAAGTTTCTTCAAAAAAGGATGGTGGACATTGAAGAACATCAATTTGGAGTGTGCAGCATTGAAGAACCTCCATATGGAGTTTGATTTCATTTGTGTCAAAGTTAGCCCCTTAGACAAGAAACTGCCCTTGTCTCAATTGCTGACAGTATACTGTTCAAATTGGACAAGCAGGATACCAAAGAAGGTGACTTCTATACTTTTTCAAGACAAGATAGGATGTTGTAAAAGGAGCGGTGGGCCACTTCCCACCCCTGCTCCCGGCTGCCTGGCTAGTTTAACCCCCAAAATAATTACACAGAAACTGTATTTATTTAAACAATATATAGGGTGGCGAGCTTTGTCCTGCCCGGCTCCTGTCCTCCCGGCTAGCTTATCCCTGAAATAATTACATAAACTGTATTCATTTAAACACTGCCTGACCCATTATTTCTGGCCTCTTTTTGGCTAACTCTCACATCTTGATTAACCCATTTCTATTAATCTGAATTTCACCATTATGTCATGGCTTACCAGGAAAGATTCAGCATGTCTGACCTGGTGGCTGGCTCCATGGCGGCTCTCTCTGACTCTGCCTTCTTTCTCCCAGCATTCTGTTCTGTCTACTCCACCTATCTAAGTTTTGCCCTATCAAAAGGCCTAGGCAGTTTCTTTATTTGACCAATGAAAGCAACACATAGAAAGAAGACCCTCCTACACCAGTAGGACAGTCTATCAACATCTCCTGCTTCACAAAAAAAGTCTGTCAGATATTTTAGGCCTATAAGTCAAAGATTGATGCTCCAACATTACAGAGGAAACTTGGGTAACTCTCCTGGCAATGAGCTGTTTCTGTCATTTCTATAGTTTTGGAAGCTATTTGTTCTGTGCTCCTTGTTTGCTTTGGTAATATTATTTCTTTTTTGGGCCTATAATGGAGTTAAAAAATAGTTATAATTTTACAATTTTTCTTGTTACCAAATTCAGAAAAGAAAGTTACATAAGAGATGTAAAGTTTGTAAGATTGAGAAACAGAAAAGCTTAAATTGTTTATCTAAGAAGATGTTTTAAAGTCTAAAAAATATACTTTTAGGATTGTAATATAAGTTATGATAGAAAGTGGTTTAGGTATAAACCACTTTGGACTTTGGACTCACCAAAATAGGATAGATAAAAGAGCAATTTCTCCTAATTTGCCAAATATAAATTGACTGACCATTGTGAGTGTAATTCTTACCTGATAATTGTCCTTATTACAGAAAGTTGCTGGGGAATATTAATTTAACTAACAGAGATGTGTTCTATTTTTTATGCTACATTTGCTTGCACAGATGTGTTACATTTGTCTAAGAATATGAAGATGTGTTGCTCTGCTTACCAAAGGCACCTGACTGGTCTAATAAAAAAGCTGAATGACCAATAACTAGGCAGTAGAGGGATAGGTGGGGTTTCTGGACAGGGAGAACAAGTAGGAGAGGAATCTAGGCTCTAGAGAATGAGAGGACAGAATGAGGAAGAAAGATGGGGAAAAGCCTGGGCCTAGCCAATCAGGCAACCATCACTCAGACATGGAGGAAGCAGTGAAAGTAGGTCATACAGAAGGAAAGAAAGATAAAACCCCCTCGGCAAAACATAGATGAAGATAAACAGATTAAATTAAGTTATGAGCTAGTGAGACAAGCAAGAGATAAGGCTGAGCATCCATAACTAATAATTAGTCTCTGAGTCTTGATTTGGGAGCTGGTTGGCAGTCTAAGGGAGCCTGTTACAGACAGTTTTACTGTGTCAGAGGTAAAACCTTTACTTTTTATTTAGATAAAAAGAGGGAAATGCAGAATATTTCTTGACATTGTGTGAAGATGTGTCACTGTGATTGGTTTAACAAAGAGCTCATGGCCAATAGCTAGGCAAGAGAGACTAGGTAGGATTTTTGGGGAGAGATAAAACTCTGGGAAGAAGAGAGGTGGGGAGATGCTGCAAGTTGTGAAAGGAGGGTGGACATACAGTACAGAAGAAAGGTAACAGAGCTATGTAACAAAATGTAGATGAATAGAAGCAAGTTAGTTTAAGTTGTAAGAGTGAGTTAGGGAAAAGCCTAAGATAAGGTCAAGCTTTCGTAATTAATAACAAGTACCCTTGTTGTTAATTGTGGGCTGAAAGCCCCAGTGAAAAAGTGCTACTGTAGGTAAGCTTCCAGGACTGGGGTTGCAAAAAAAAAAAAAGAAGTTGAAGACCCCTTATTCACAGGGCGTGTTGTCTGCATGAGACATGGCGGGGTGCAGAAAATAAGCTATGTGTCAAATAGGTCAGTTTTTTAGTGTGTTAGAAAATTAAAGTTATTTACTACAACTGACCACAGTTGATTTCAAAGCATTCAATGCTGCAAATGTACCATTTATCAGACAATATTTGCAACATTTATGACAGATATTTATTGTATCAGTCACTTTTGGCCTATTTGCTGTTTATTAGCAAATGATTATCATAACAACACGCATACTCAGATTCATACCTCTCTGGTTCAGAGGCATGGAAGAATACATAACTTAAGAGTGTAGTGATATTTCATTTGTATTTTAATAAATAAAGCTTGTCTGAAGTTCAGAGAGTAAAACAGCTGCACTGGTCAGCCTTACAGACCAGGCAGTGGTGACCCACACCTTTAATCCCAGTAGTCACACTAGTTTGCCATAGAAACTGGGTGGTAGTGGTGCTTGCCTTTAATCCCAGCACTAGGGACGAATTTAAGACAGCTCTCAGACACAGTCTCATTCTTATGCTCTTGGAGGCAGGATCACCATTTCAGACTGAGGCAGAGATAAGAGCCAGTGGTTGGCTTTTTGTTTTTCTGACCTTCAGGTTGAACCCCAATTTCTGTCTCTGGATTTTTATTAATCATGCTAGTATAGTAATGCATTCCATGGATAATCCAAGGCAAATAAGGTTGTTTGTTACCTTGTCTCTTAAAGGCATGTTAAACAATCAAGTCAAGTACACAGCAGGCTATTGATCTTAAGTGGCCACGAGGTGTATTATTAATTTGACTGTCAGGTCCAGCAGAAGTTCCAGTTTCTTAGACTGTAAGAGATATTTTAATAAGATTGTAACACCACAACCCAGTACCTAAGTTGCATTGAACAGCAGATGCTATAGAATCAAAGCAAAAAGAGTAGCATTTCTGCCTTTAAAGAGATGGCATTTAAGTAGAAAAGACAGTAAATCTGCAGAATTCAAGCACATTGTTTTAGGTAAGAGGCGCCATGCACAGGAAAAGAATAAAACTAACCCGTAAATGTCAATATGCACTGTGAGGTTCTGGGTGTGTTTGGGGAAGAAAGGTAGAAGCCTGAAGTATGAGAGTAGTGGTCAGATGAGGACTCACTGAAAAGATGACTGATGAACAGGGATGCAAGGGAACGCAGACATTCGCTCCCTCATCTCTCTGCCATGGTTCTTTTCCCTCCATCAGCCATGTACCCTACAGCATTCCTTCTATCCTCTCAATCCCAGGAAATATACTCTACTGCTCTGCCTCATCCAGCTATTCTGAGGGTCACCCTTGTGTCTGAACTCCCAATAGCAGTACTCCAAATGCACACACACCTTCATTCCCAATGGGGTCTAAGGCTAGTGGATTGTCTTTGTGTGTGAGAGTGTGTGTGTGTATGCATGCGCTCATTCCCTTTAGGTATTCACTTCCCTCCTTAATTAGTTGTTATTTATGGATCATCATGAAAATCACTCCCTTGTATACAGTTACCATTTAAGTACCTTGCCTACTCCCTTCATTGTGCTCACTTGGCAGAAACCCATTCTTAATTAAACTACTCAATCCTGCATCTCAACAACTAAACATGGTAATGGCTCCTTGCAGTTTTTCCGTCACTTTAAGCCTCTGGCCTCCCCAGTCTTATTTCAGGAAACTGTCTTCTAGATTACTGAGAACCCCAAGTTCTGGATAGTCTCAACATAATAATTATCAACCAACCTGGATGCACCTGATACAGTGTGTGTCATCTTCTGCACCCAGCATGACACAATTTCCTATAGGAAGAATTCCCCCATTAATATATATCACTAGAGTAAGCATCCTCTAATTTTCCCTTTTATTAAGTTTCCATATCATCACAAAACCATGCTGTGATATCTTCCATCAAACAATAGACAGAGCTGGGCAAGGTGACACACACTTCCGATCCAGCATTCCCAAAGCTAAGAGAACTGTAAGTCCATGGCCAATATGGACTACAAAAGGAGGCCACATCTGAAAGGAAGAAAGAAGGCAGGGAAGTACGAAAGAAAAATTTAATCATACACCAGTCTTTCAACTTCTATTCCCTTTCCTGTTTGCCTCTACATAAAAATTCATTTTGTTGCTGCCATTTTGTCTCCTGTTTTCCCAGTCTGAAAACCATTAAAGCTAGACTTTTGTTTCCATGGGTCTAATAAAAAAGGTCTCAACAACCTCCATATCGTTAACCCAAATTAAGGCTCATATTTATTCTTCTCATCTTACTCTGGCTACCTGTGCATTCCATGAGAGGTCATTCCCTCTATTATGAAGTAATATTTTGTTTGGTTTACATAACATGTTTGTTTTCTCTCCTTCTAATTCATGCAATATCTTCCTCTTTACAGCTCTTCTGGCTCCCTTATCTTACAATATTGAATTTCCCCATGGCTGAATCACCAGATGACACCTCTTTTTTTTAGCAATACTCATTTTTCATTTCGTCATGTGACAGTAAAACCTATGTACCATATTTACAATTTCAAAGGTGGCATTCCCATGTGATCCATTTTCTTGGATTCTGTTTTTCGCCTGTGGTATCTAATTGATGTTGTAAAAAGAGTTCTTGCTCTGAAGAGGTTAAGAAATAGTTTGTTTTGAGCCAGATACGAGTGAGTGCAGCCCAGGCACATAGTCATACTGCTCCAGATGACATTTCCATCATAGACAAGATTATGTGAACATTTATAGACTCAAAATAAAAATAAGGCACAAAGCAATGTATTTGCCACGTACAAATATAGGTAAGTTTGATTGCTAATCTTGGTGGTCAACTTGACTACATCTGGAACCAACAAAACCCAAGCAGGTGGACCTGCCTTCAAAAGATTTTCTTGCTTTGATCATTTCAGGTAAGAAACCCACCCTAAATATGGATCACATCTTTTACTTGTAACCTCTAAAAGGACATGTAGGAAGGAAGCTTTTACTCTTTGCCTGCTTATCCCCAAAGTTATTGGCAAGTTCATTCATCCTGTTGCTGAGGCATGCCTTCACTGGTACTAGACACATTTTTTTTTTCAGGATTCTAAAGTAGAATGAAGTCCGGCATCTCTCTTGGAAGTTCCAAGGACTCCAGCACAAGATTGCAACTATTGAAACATCTAGTCTCATGGAGTCAACAACTAACTACTAGATTCTTGATTCTTGGTGTTTTGTTGGAGCGGGGGAGAGATAGCTATTGTTTTATTGGTTGGAACACACACACACACATACACACACACACACACACACACACACACACACACACNNNACACACACACACACATACACACACACACACACACACACACACACACACACACCATTCTGTTAGTTATTCTCCTTTGGAGAATCCTGACTAACTGTTGCAAGTTATGAGGAAATAGGGAAACCTCTGATACAGGTTTCAGATAATCTCTGTGATGAATAACCATGGTGGTCAGTGTGATGGGATTTAGGATCACTAGGATACAAATCTCTTAGTATGTCTATGGTTGCCTGCTGAGAGTTTTCACTGAAGAAGGAAGATTCACCAGAAATTTATGTGTCACTATCTCATAAGAGGAGGTTCTGGGTTGAATACATATTATGTATATGAGCTCTATGGTAAAGTACTGGCCTAAGTATACCCAAGGTCTTAGGTTTAATTCCCAGTGCTGACAACACACACACACACACACACACACACACACACACACACACACACGCCTGAGAGAAAGAGACAGAGAGAGAGAGAGCTGCCTTTGAAAGTGACTTGAACATCTTGCAGCTTTCAGTACCCTTTTGTTATTCTGTGTCTTTAATACTTTAATAAAAACAGTGCCATAGTGAATTTATTTTTTGCTCCTGTCTTCTTGGGTTTCTGACAGGGTCTTGTCCTTACATGAGCATCTTCTTCTTGTGATTTTATTCAAAATATATTCAATGACTTTGACATGGAACTCTCCTGCAATGTCCATAACCCAAGTGTTAGGTATTTTCATGAGCCTCAAAAAATATGTTTGATTCATGAATTTTTTAACATAAGGTTACCATTGAGTTTTGCTCAACAATTGATCCATTTCACTGTCTTGTCTCCCAGCCCTGATAGTCTATGTTCCATGTTATCCATTTGTCTATGAAGTTTTTATTTGGCTTGCCGACATTTTCCTTCCAGCAACATTTCAATTTGGCTTTTCCTCAATAATTCTAGCTATTGAATTTTACTATCATATCTTGTATTCACTTCCTTATTTTACTTATATCTTTGTTTTTGTCATCTTTGAGTTGATTGAACATACTTATAATCATTCTTTTGAATGCTTTGATGTACTGAGATACAGACAGAATGTAAACAATCAGGGTATCTAATGTCCTAGATTTGCTCAAGACCAATAGGAAGGGGAGTCCAAGCATGCAGAGCAGAAACTGTTATGCACACAGTGAGGCAGGGGATTGGCACAATACTTCAAATAGGGTATGGGACTGCCTTACCTTCCTCGCAGTTGTTTGAGAATGGATTTGAGGTTAAGCAGGATAGAACTGAACACAGACTAGCAAATTCTAGATTGGGGTCTGAGCAGAGCAGATGTGCAGTCTGAGCAGTACTACAAAGGCTTTAAAAAATAAACTGACAAAGGAATAGCAGCCCTCATAAAGCTTGTATACACTGGAAGGCTGACAGAAGAAGGCCAGCCTGCTATTACCAAAAGTTTTAACGTTCTTTGCATTCAAACATGACTCAGAATTTTGTACCATGTGTATCACAGCCAAGATATAATCTGCAACTTCTTAGCACAAGGGACCCAGGAGAGGCTCATGGAACCCAGAGGAAGTGAAACAAATTGAGGAAAAGAACTAGAAATGTAGAACTCCATACCCAGCAAAATTGTTCAGTAGCTGAAGTTAAGACACATTCAGATGAAAGAAAACAAAGAAGGAATGATGCCATTATGACCAGCTAAAATGAGCTACAGAAGAATTTGTTGAGAAAAGAAATCTTGCCAAAAGTGACTTAAGAAATCGAAAATGTAGGAGTGAAAAATAAAAAAGGGAGAGTGTATGCATAAATATGAGTATTTTTCTCAGCAGACATAGGGACACAGATCTATAGTGCCAATATTTGAGAAGTGCAAGAGGGGAATCAGGAATTCTCGGCCTGCCTTGGATATATAGCAAGTTGGAGATTTGGTTTAACTACATGTAAACCCATTCCAAATAAATAAAAAGGAAGAAATAAATAGTATTCTCTATTTAGGTTAAAATATGTTGGATGATCTGGTATTAGTAAGATTTTTAAAGAGCTTCTAAAGAAAATGAAGTTACAAAGAAAATTAAAGAGAAGATATAAATTAGTGATGCCTGGAGTAAATGATGGATGCCAGTATAGACACGTGAAACCCCTAATGGATAATACATGAACACCACAAAGAAATCTGTAAACCATAGATTTGATAATTTTCATGATGTGGATCAATACCTCAAAATCTTGAGAACTGCTAAACCCCATCACAATGACCCTGGGGATGTGAATAATTCTACTTGCCTTAAGTAAAATAAAGTTGAAATTGAATACCTCCCACCCCACCCCCATTATCCTCAGGCCCAGGAAGTTAGTCTGAATCTCACAAATTAGAGCAGCTGTGAATAAAGACAAGGCTTTTACAAGACAGAACCCATTAACACTTCCTCGTGTAAGTGGGGCAGAGCTCACCTAACTCATAACATGGTAGGTGAGGTAACCCAGCACATCACTCAAGAGAAGGCTACTAGTAGATCAAGACTTCTCCCCTCCCTGTTAACCATTAACAATTTCTGGGGGAGAGGGAGGACATTCTTCTCCAATGCTGTAGCAGCCCATTGGTTGCCCATGTTTCTATAAGGAACCCTAACTAATTTCATTGGTTCAAAGTCTATGCTTGGGTAGAGTCATTTCTTTGGCCTGCCCTAGTGCACCATCTAAGGTGAATGGAAATCACTCGGTACCTTGCCAGGAGGCAGTGGCCTCACCTGTTAGAGGAGACAGCCCTGTGTTTTCACATCTGTATAAACCGTCAAAGTCATAGTGAGTATAAAGAAGAATGTGCCCCGTCTTCCTAGTCAACTTATATCGCAAGGGACTTCCAAGTACAGTGTGTTACTTACTACCTAGTTGCTGTTACAAAAAGCATCCAAGAAGCAATTAAAGAGGACAGATTTGTCTGGGCTCATCGTTAAAGGTAAAGTCCATCACAGCATTGGTGTTTTATGTATTTATTTGCTTCTGCATTGGGATTTTTAAGTTTACTTTTGAATGCCAGTTCCCTATGTTTAATTCTTTAAACCTAAATCTAT
>LOJH01041867.1:3057-13534 GCA_001685095.1 Ellobius talpinus | reverse complement strand
TCCACATGGAGTTTACTTTCTTTGTGGAAAAAGTAAGCCACTGGGCAAGAAAATGCCCTTGCCTCAGCTGCTGACAGTACGTTGTCCTAACTGGACAAGCAGGACGCAAAAGAAAGTGACTGCCAAACATTGTCAAGACAAGGCAGGACAGCCCTTCAGAATGTCCTGCTTCACAGAAAAGTCTGCTGAATATTTTAGGCCTTTAGACTAAAGAAGGATGCCCCCATGTTGTAGAGAAACTTTGGGTGACTGTCCAGGCAGCCAGCTGTTTCTGTCTTTTCTCACATTTTTGGAAGTTGCTTGCTTGTACCTCTTGCTTACTCAGTTAATATTATTTCCTTCTTGTGTCTCTGAGGGAGTTTATTGAAGACTAGATAGTTATAGTTTTCTTTGTATATGAAACTCAGAAAAGAAACTCATTAAAGAAATGTAAAGTATATAAGGTTGAAAGATATCAAAATATAGTTTTGGATGCTAATACAAGTTGTGATAGAAAGTAAATCAGGTACAAAACTTTGGACTCACTAAGATAGGATAATGGAGTATTTTCTCTCAATTTGTCAAATGCAACTGGACTAGACATTGTTGATGCATTTATTGCATGTATATATTGCATACAGTTATCATATTTACTATATATAGTTTTTTCATATTAGTTATAGTCTTCTTTTTTATTTTAGACAAAAAGGGAAATATAGTGACATTTTATTAGGTTTTAATTTAAAAAAAACTGCCTGGAGATCAGAACGTAAAATTAAGCCACTAGAGGCCAGGTAGTGGTGGCACATACCTTTAATCCCAGGGTTTGGGAGACAGAGGCAGATGGATCTCTGTGAGTTCAAGGCCACCCTGGCCTACTCAAGATCAATGTAGAAACAGATCAAGGTGGTGGTAGTTCACACTTTTAATTCCAGTACTAGGGAGTCACAGCCTTTAATCCCAGCACTAGAGGGGAATATAAGATAGGAGGAGATAAAGGCTCAGGGCTCAGTCTGCAGTCCCCCTGCCTTGGTAGAGGTTAAGACTACTCTAGTGGCTTGGTTGCTTTGCTTTTCTGATCTTCAGTCTGAACCCCAATATCTGTCTCTGGGTGTTTATTATTCGTGCTACATTAGATGACAGAACTGCTGGCTGCCTCCAGAGTAGGTTCTCTAGAACGGACATTCAGGTACCACAGAATGAACCGAAGTGTGGCCATGGCAAGCCTAGGGCCGTCTCATGAGTCCTGACACAGATGGTGAAACTCAGGAGGTGGGAAACCACTGAAACATCCCTTGTAGACATGTTTCTAAGGAGAACTTCTACAATAAACCAGCCATGTTCAGACAAACACCAGCCTGAAACTAGTAGTCTAATCCTCCCCTTGGGAAACTCATCTGCTGTCTTACTTTGTCCCTGACTTGATCCTTTACTTCCCTTACTCGGGGTGGATCCAAGGTCTTGAGCCCCTTAACCCCCCTCAACTCTGTGACACTCATCTCACCAAGCCCCTGCTTCCTGCTTTCTAAGCACTGGTACTTAGGCATCAAGGGCAAACCGAGTCCTGCTGACCCCAGGCTGGCCACATCACCTTCCCTCAGCTGCCACCATGGCCTACTTGGCAGGTCTCACTTACTGTTTCTGTATCTGCTATTCTGGCCCTCTCTACTCTATGAGATCTTGCTTGTCCAAGCCTCCTCCCTGTCACACAAAGCTTCATACCTAGGGACTAGAGAGACGTTGAAACTGTAGAAGCCATGAGAACCATTTTTGCTTTTAGTCACCTAACACTGCTGTGGGGATTATTAGACATGTCTGTGGAGTCACCAAATCCAATGAGTAAGTGACAGATGGAGGCCAGACAGCATCCAGGGCCACTTTAGGCATGAGGTCCTGGGAGGCTGTACTGTGGATTGGCAGTTAGGTAGAGCCACGGTGCAGCAAATGCTGTTATCTCTGCTGCCCACTTCCTTCACTTAGACCTGCCCACTGCCAAGGCCTAACACACAGGAGACAGGCTAGCACTTTTCACGTGAGTCTCCCGGCTTTGCTGTTTGTTTCTGAGAACCTGCTAGTCTGCAAACTCAGTCCACACAAAGCTCCTTCCAGGACTTGACTGGAGAGAAAAGGAAGCCATTCTAGGGCTTGTTCTTTACCATCTGGGGTTCCTAAACTCAAGACCAGCTCTTGCTGTGTTCAGAACCCAGCTTCTCTCTGCCTTTCCTCCTGCTTCCTGACAGACCCACATGACTGCCAACTAGCCTCTGTCCCTCCACTAAGACCCTTCTCTGCTTTGGAGTTAAGTCTCAGGTTTGGCAGACAAGACCCCTCCTGCTGGCTAAAATGACCCTGTCACTTCCCATCCCATAAGGAGACAAGTTCGGGGAAATGGAGACTTTCGCAAACTCCGGAAACTCTCCTTCCACTTGCCAAACTCTCTCTGTGCCTTACTGATGTGACCTGGAATGAGTCATCTCGCCACCTACCTTCCCTACAAGGGTTGTCACTGGGATCATGAGTTAATATGCAAAAGTACTTTGTGCTTTAAATAGTGCCTTTCAACAGAGGCGCTTAAAGGATCCTAATCACCACAGCGGCACAATGGCTTACACAAGATGCTCCTCGGCAGCTGTCAGATTTCTCTCAAACTTCTCCCGAGGAGCTGACGACAATGGCAACTGTTCCTCCCAACAAGTGGTCAAGACTGAAAAGAAGACGTTACAGAAAGAGGAAACACGCACTGAAAACTATGAGGTGGACCGCTTCCAACCCTGACTAGCACAGTGGGCTGACTGATCACATGAGACCTACACAACTTCTGGAAATTTGGGGGAGGGGGAGTTTCACAAAGAAATCGTTCTGGAAAAGCTGAGATGTCCCTAGGTTCATGGTAGGAAGGGACAGGGCTCCTCAGGCTAGCTCAGTCTCCCTTTTTTAAGTTTCTCTCTGCTCATGGTCTACATCCTGTCTCTGTCTTGCCCTTCCCTATTCTTACTCCCATCCTCACCATCGCATCCCTATTTAACTGATCCTCCTTCTTCATTCCATTGTGTCTATTCTCAGCCCATCTCAGTCAGTCTCATATCTGCACTATCCATCTCTACCCTCACCTCCATCTTCACCTCCACCCCATCCTCCTCTCCATCTCTACCCTCACCCCATCCTCACCTCCACCCCATCCTCCTCTCCATCTCTACCCTCACCTCCATCCCTGCCTCCATCCTTATCCCCACCCATCTCTATCCTCACCCCCATCCTCGCTCGCCTCCATCCCCAGCTTATATCCCACAGGTAACAATCACACTGGGAATATGTGAGCTGGCTGTGCTATCTTCAGCTTTGAAAAGTAAAAGAACTGGGAGGCCCAGATCTTGAACATTTAGCAGGAATATCCTTTCTCTACCTTCTCGAGTGCCTCTGTCTTTCCCTAAAATGTTACTCGGCTGTTCTTGTCTTCATTAATATGTCAGGGAGCACAGACATCCACGGGAGAGCAGCGGTTTACCATGGCTGAGCCAACCCAAGGTGCTGCTGGCTCCCCTTCTCGAACAATGAGTCTCACAAGCCGCCCACAGTTCCCACCCAGTGGGAAGATGCTGGAGCTCTCACAGACTCACACCTGCAGTTCTAGCACATTCTAGAAAACAGCAGGATAGAAGATGCTGAGCTCTTCCAATCGGTAGAGTAACAGCCACACCCCCTCACTTGTTGTGCACCTCTTCGTAAATTATACTCAACGGGAGATGCCACAGTAGGGACAACATGGCGTGTGCATTAGGACATGTGCATTGAAGCCAGGGACAAAATAAGGACAGCGCTACAATATCTTGGCAGAAACCCAGACTTTGCTCCCCCACGGGAGTCCTCGAACAACACCCTGAGGTGAGAGCACCCACTTGAAACACCCTTTCAGCACCCATTTGGCAAGCATCTGTCCTTACTCCCGTGTGAGACACACGAGAGTTATTTTTGATTGTATTTAAAGCCAACAAACCGCTCGCATGTGTGTGGTTGGGATCTCCGCATGACACTGCCGACAGCAGGTGTCAGTCAGCTCATTTAATTCGGGGACTTTGAATAACAGTTTCTCTGATTTAATTTTAGGTTTCAGTTGGTTTTGGGATTGTCATCATTGCAAAATCTAGTTTAAACTTGCTTCTAGCTCACTCAGGAAAATCAAGAGAGCAAAGAACAGAGAGGAGTCTCTCCAGAGAACCCTCCACCTCAGCCTCGGTGGGGGGGGTTGCTCGCCATACCCCAGCATCCCAGCCCACCACCCTCGCGGTGCAGAGATGGACCCTGGCTGGCTCTTGTGTTGGCCTGGGCTGGTTCTCCTGCTTCCGGACTTCCCTAATGGCTTCAGTCCACCATGAGGTATAGAGGTAACTCCTCTAACCCCCCCGTGTGCAAGCCCTGGGGGCAGGTGGTGCTTTCTGCCTGTGCATTTGACTGGTATAGCAGTTTGCTGTGAACACTTTATAATGTCATTAGGGTTTGTAATAGCCCTGAGCTGTAGGCAAGCTGGCTGCAGGGTGTTTGGACCTCACATGTATTTAAAAAAAAAGCTTAAAAATTAATGTTCTACATTTTTTAAATGTTAATATTGTTGAACAATATTCTTGCCTTGGAAAAGTATGCAGCTGGGGAATAAATACACCATCTGGCCCCAGAGGCTGCTAACCAAACTTCCCCACCTTGCTGGAATGATGGAAAGAGTGGTCTAGTGTGTGCATTATTCACACCATGAATAGGATGTAACAGCCTAGTGTGTGTGTCATTCACATCATGAATAGGATGTAAGCAGCCTAGTGTGTGCATTATTCACACCATGAATAGGATGTAACAGCCTAGTGTGTGTTATTCACACCATGAATAGGATGTAACAGCCTAGTGTGTGCGTTATTCACACATGAATAGGACGTGAACTATCTCAGAGTTCCCCACCCTCATCGTGACTTACACTCAGTCTGAACTGGTGAGGGGCATTGCTGCTCCTCTAGACTCCCCAGTGCCTGCAACTACTTTATGGGAAAAAAACTGTTGGAAAAAATATATGTGCAGTTAGTATTTTCCTGATGTACTTAAAGAAGTGAACTTGTGTAATGAGCACGGACGGTCCTTTCCCTTTGAACTCACAGGTCCTCAATAGCTCGATGCAAAAAAAAAATCTACCTGTACTTGTCTTTCCCATAAAAAAGCTTGAAAAATAATGTTATACATTTTTTAAATGTTAAGATTGTCACAATCAATCAAACAGACAAAAGCCAGGTAATTCAGAGTTAGCCATGACAACTTTGATCTCTTTATTTTTCACCCAGCCTGCTGAGGTAAACGCATGAGTTCCATTAAATGAGCCACTTAATGCCACAATGTACCCACTAGAATACCTCCTGGTTCTGTAATTACTACCACTGAGGAGTCTTTGCCTATACTGAAGAGAGGCAGGCATTCGTATTTAAATCCAGCTGCCTTGCAGCAGGCTCCAGCAACCCAGCACTTAAACTCTCCCAGTGAGTTAAAATGAGCAGCAAAAAGAATGCAAGTTCATTCTAAAATGCACCCGGTTCTCCTTACAGAGTCTGAAGCAGGCAGTAGTCTGGGCAGTCAGGGTTTACTGAGGACCAGGGACTGTAGCAGGCGCTTGACCTGGGTTGTCACTGTCTGTCACTAGTTTGCATGGTCCTGTCACACAGCAAGGTCTCTGAGGTTAAAACAATAGTGAGCAGATCAAACGAACTTGGGGTGAGAGCATCCACTGACCCCTGTTCATCTGATACTTTAAGCTTTAAACTAACTTTATACAGCTCATTGCAGGATCTGATATTCAATGGTTCTGCAGTAAAACTGGAACTACCGTCTCTCTTGTTACCTGGAGACTGGAGAGACTGGAAAGGTCCTCAGACCTGGCACACAGATACAAGTTCTGTGATGTAAAGAACGGTGTGGCCATTCTGAGAAGAAGCTGTGAGCAGGCTGAGAGCCCCACCTATGCACGGGGCTGAGCCTGCCTGTGAAGGCGCTGTAGCCAGCAGTACAAGTGAACTGGGGCTGAACACGGTCACTGTGTCAGGAGGTAATCCTCAACAGCTAGGGAGGGTCTTCCAGGATTGGTGCCAGGCAGAGACTCTCAACAGGAAAGCAAACTGATTCCTCCAGGGCAGGAGATGGCTTATCTCCAGGAATCTACGCTTGAAAGTTCTGGAAAGAGGCTGCACTTTCCACGGAGTCTTCTGCAATGGATTGACTGATGAACTTCGGTGATTATGCGGAATTTGGAATGTCCCAAGTCCAGGGCAAAACTGTCCTGGGCCACCTTTAGCCCTCTTGCTAGCCACCGATGGCCGTCTTCTGTGCCTGACCTCTGCACATCATGTGATGTGTACACACACACAGAGCACTGGATTTCCTAGCTTTTGGGGGACGGGCAGTCAAGACAGGGTGTCTCTGTGTAGCCATGGCTGTCCTGTAACTTGCTTTATAGACCAGGCTGGCCTCAAACTCAGAGATCTGCCTACTTCTGCTGGGATTAAAGGCCTGCACCACCACTGCCCAGCAAAGCACTGGTTTTCCAACCAGCCACAAAGTGATGGCCCCTATCAGACCATATCTGAGACTGCTTGAGATATCTCTGTGTTTCTCTGTAACCTCCCAACCTAATGATTCCACCAATATATTGCAAAGATGCCTTTATGTATTTATTATTTTTTGTTCTGTTTCTAAAGATTTAATTTTTTATTTTATGTGCATGCATGCATTTCCTGAATGTGTACCAGATATGAATCTGGTGCCTGGAGAGCTAGAATAGGGCATTGGAACTAACGAAACGAGTTACAGATAATTGTGAGCCCCTATGTGGGGCTGGGAAACAAACTCAGATTCTCTGCAAGAACAGCCAGTGATCTTAACCACCAACCTCTCTTCATTCTGTTTGTATAAAAACTTCATGAAACTGCTACCTCGCTGATCATTGTATTTAGAGAAACTTAAGTCTGTTTTCCAGGACGATGGGCACCCATATTTGTCTCCAGAATAAACAAACTCTTGTCCCCTTCAAGGTGACAGTTGCAGATTTTGTTTTTGTTTTTCATTGATGAACCCAAGGGTCTGGGTACCTCAGACTGAGTTATAAATACCCAAGGCTGGGCAATTTACAAACACAGACATTTCTCGCAGGCAGACAAATCTAAAACCAGGATGCTAAAGGCATCCACAAATTTGTTATCTGGTAAGGCCTGGTTCCTCATAGAGCCTGGAAATGTGGCTTACTAGGACCCTAAAATTTTAGTTTATGTAAGTGTTATTTTAAAAATTCAACTATCTGGAAGCACAGACCAGAATAAAAACTTTAATGTGTCCTCATTCCAAACTAATATGCTTTATTCTATCCTTGAAAATTGCCTTCAATCCTGATTTTTGATATTCAGTTATAATTCAAGGAGAATAAAAGAATTCTTTTAAGAGGAACTATTACATTATTCCTGCAAAATTATATAGGGTGAGGGCTCATAAACCCAAGTAAAAGGAAATACCAGAAAACTTACTAAAATGTAGCCCCCAGTCCCACTTCCAGGTGGGTGTAGCTTGCCTGAGTTGGATGCCACATAGCTCAATTGAAAAAATAATTAACCCTTGAGCGCTCTTCATGAAGGATTCCTGTATATTCTCAGTGGGTTATGTTTGTATATGCATGGGTCAGCATCGGTGTCTTTCTCAATTGCTTTCCATCTTCCATCCTTCCTTCCTTCCTTCCTTCCTTCCTTCCTTCCTTTTCTTTCTTTCTTCCTTCATTCCTGAGACAAGGTCTTTCATTGGTCCTGGGGCTCTCTGATTAGCCAGACTGACTGGCCAGTAAATCTGTCTCTTACAGGGATTAGATCTCAGGCCTCTTGACTCACTAAGCCATCTCCCCCGACACACACACCCATATTCTGCTTCATCTATCTCTATGGAAGCACCAGCTTTTCTGTGTGTTGACACTGACACTTAACTATTTAGGAATTGTTGGTATATTCCTGAACCTAAATGCCACCTGTCTGCAGCATTGCCTGGGACTACGACAGGCTACGGGCTGCAAATTGCATTCTGGTGCAGACACAGCTTCTCTCTGAGACAGCAGCATGCTAGCAGTGGCTTTATCCTGTGCAGTCATGGGTACAAAGGGTCCAGACACAAAAGTGGAGGTGCAGATGCCACATGTGCTGTGAAACTGATAGCATGTTTGTATAACTAAAGCAGTGTCGCACAAGGGAGTCTACTTGAAAGGGGAGGAAGAAGAATGGCATTGTAAGGTGTGTTTCTACAATTGACGCAAAGGGACACACGTTAAGGTTTTAATGGTTGTCACAGTGAGCTTCTAAACGAGGGTACCTAGAGAAGCCTCAATAAATCACATCCTCCAACATAAAGAAGGGGCTAGCCCGAGTAGCTAAGTAAAACCTGAACATACATTCATCTGACAGAGGACTCTTAAACTGGCTTCCTCTTGTGGTCCTGGGAAAAGCATTTAACCCATGATATTGATAAATGAGAACCAGAGCTCCTCCACGCCTCCAGGACCCATCCAGCCAACATGTCTATACAGCTCTGGTCAGCTCAAAGGCCATGTTACTCTTTCAAACTTAAAGCTTGCATGCAGGGTGTTATATGTTAAGCCTCGTGGGGAGAATATGGAAGCTCCCAGAACCTATGGAATGGAAGGAACAAGCATTAAATCCTAGTGTTCGACTCATAGCTTCCTATGGCACACAAATCTGCCAACATCCTCTAAATATGTCCATGATTTATTATATTCTCCTTGGTGTATTTAATTAAAATATTGTAAAGTTGACTAGTGACTAGGTCTATAGCCTCCAGACTGCCATTAATTGATTACACAAAAATGCTTTGATGCAACAAATGCCGTCCCATTGGCAGCTGCCTGCAATACTATAGTGCGAGCCATGGGGAAAGCAGAGGGCTGTGTCTGAGTTTGGAGAGGGAGTCTGGGGAGAGCTAGTCCTGTGGGATGGATTTCAGGCTGTGTGATGGTCTGAAATCCCTCTGTGTAATTGTATTGGTGAGGCTTGTGGGATCCACAGAAATTACGCTCTTTAAGCTGGGCATAGTAGTGCATACCTTTAGTCGCAACACTAAGGAGGCAGTGGCAGGTGGATCTCTGTGAGTTTGAGGCCAGCTTAATCTACAAATTAAGCTCTGGGACAGCCAGGGCTCTGTAAAGAAACTCTGTCTCAAAATAACAACAACAAAATGTGTTCTTTGTATCTTGGGCCATCAGTGCCTGTAACTGCATCAGACTTGTTAAAGTAAATGCAGGCAATTCTCCTAGAAGTGTAGGCCCTGTACCCCAGGATCAGACTGATCATCATTGCTTTCTACATAAAGGAAGTGTTGCAGAATTGCCAGCATGGCCACGGTTATCCACCCATCCCTGTCTGCCAAGGAACCATGGAATGGCCAGTCTGTGGAGTCGTATTATCGAAACAAACTGTTCTTCAAAGAGAGGTCGGCCCTCCAAAGGGATGTGCTTAAGGCTCTAGCAAACCCACACAGGCAGGAAAGCTGAGGCATTTGAGATCCAGGGCACAAGAAAAATGGTGGAGTTGGAGCCTGTGTCCCTTTGCACACCTGGCCTCTCTCTGCTTTTCATCTCCGTGGTCAGGGCTGGAGCCTGTGAAACTCAACTCGGCCAACAAGCTAAAGACAGGAACCTCATGAGAAGACACCAAAGGGCTGCTGGGCTTTCTGGGGAAGAGGGAAAAGCCAACAGAGGGGGGACCAACTAGGAATGCAAATGAAAGCAACACAGGAAGAGCAAAGGGGCCATGGCGGGAGGAGAGACTGCCCACCTCCCACCCTCCTATTGTCTCCTGTCTTCTTCACTCTCAGGAGAAAACCTTCCATGGAGAAATGTATTTAAGAGGCCATAGTTCCTCCTACAAAGGCCTCCATATTTTGTTTTTCAGGATCAACAAATGCTGTTTCTACCTCTGAACAATCTTCTAGCCAGGTTCAAAAAGAAAATAGTAGTTGGGGGCCCCAGCATTTGGGGACAGTGAACCCTGAAAATGTAGATCCTGGTTGACAAAATGCAGCAGACATAGAGTCCCGGGCCAACACCAGGGCTCACTGGATCTTCCCAAATAAATGATTTTCTTACTCTGTCACATAAACCTAATCACCGTGAATGCAGCCACGGTGTGCAGAGTCTCAGCAGGAGTGGCCTAGGGTCCCTGGGTCGCCATCCACACAAAACCAAGGGCCCAAGAGAAGGGAACTGTATGAGGTAGTTGGCTGTGTGTGAGGGGCTTGCTGGAATGTGTTGGCACCATCAAGGCAGTTGGAATGCTAGAGCCATTCTTTACACTAACACCGTAGCTGTGACAAAGTTGACACGGTGGCTGTAAACTGCTGGGACAGCTTTTGATGCACTGGCTTCTGATGCATGTGTCACTGGATTCTTCTCTGACACTGAAGTCACAACACGACACTAAGGAAAGCA
>LOJH01041865.1:0-11327 GCA_001685095.1 Ellobius talpinus | reverse complement strand
AACTCACAGAGATCCACCTGCCTCTGCCTCCCGAGTACTGGGATTGAAGGCGTGCGCTCCCACCACCAGCCATCATGACATATAGATAGATAGAGAGAGAGAGAGAGAGAGAGAGAGAGAGAGATCATTGTCCTTTGCTCATGTTTAGTCCCACCACTTCTTTCTCCCTCTCTTCCTCCCTCTCCTACTGGCTCCCTTTCTCCCTCATGAAGCCTCCTTATGTTCTCATGTCACACACACACACACACACACACACACACACACACATTTACTCATTCATTATATGCTTTTTATGTATATATTTGAAGCCATGCACATATTTGCTTATTACATATATGCTTATTTATGTATATATTTGAAGCCATAGCCTAGAGAGAGGAGAAAACATGCAGTAATTTGTCTTTTTTTTCTCATTCATTACTCTCTCTCGTTGCCCTCTCTCCCCTCCCTTTGGACAGCTTCCCTGCCTCTTCTCCTATGGGACTCCCTCTGCTTTCATATTATACACACTGGTTTGTTCATACGCTTGCTGACTTTCTAAGAGACTCACTCAGGCTTGCCTCAGCCTTGCTATGTATTCCAGATTAACCTTGAACTCTCAATCTTCCTGTCTCAGTGACCTGAGTCCTGGGATTGTTGGTGTGTGCCACCATGCTCAGTAGGGTTCCTATTTCTTTTCCTTTATTTTATTTTATTTTTTGAGACATGTATTTAATTGCAACATTTCTCCTTTCCATTTCTGCCCTCTAAATCCTCCCATATATCCCTCCCCACTCTTCTTCAAATTCATGGCCTCTTTTTCAGTGTTATTGCAAGCATGTATGGATATACATACATATTTATTTTCTAATTATTTATTTTTATTTTATGTACATTGGTGTTTTGCCTGCATGTATATCTGTGTGAGGGTGCTGGATCCCCTAGAACAGAAGTTACAGACAGATGTGAGCTATTATATGGGTGCTGGGATTTGAACCCGGGTCCTCTGGAAAAGCAGCCAGTGCTCTTAACCTCGGAGCCATCTCTCCGGCCCACATATGTATTTCTAAATATAATCTGTTCAGTGCATATAATGCTACCTGAATGTATGTCTTCAGGGCTGACCATCTGGCACTAGACAGCAAACTGGTGTGCTCTTCTTTGGGGAAGATCACCTCTCCCATTTCCAACTTTTCTCGGTTATCTAGTTCTTTGTGTAGGCATAGGGGTGAGACCTCACGGGCTTTTCTCCCAACAGTTTGGCATGCTCATTGGTGTCATCCTTACTTAGCTCGTGCTTGGGCCATCGTACTAGTGAGACTTTATGGGTGTAGCTTCTGATAGTACAAGGAAATGATCTTATGGTGAACTCCCTGATCCTCTGGCTCTTACCATCTTTCTGCTCTGTCTTCTGCAATGTTCCCTGAGCTTTAGCTGCAGGACTGCTCTGCAGATGTATCCATTGGGACTGGACTCCGCACTCTGCATTTTGATTGGCTTTCATTTTCTGTAGTGGTTTCCGTTTGTTACAAAGAGAAATTTTCTTGATGAAAAGTGAATATTAAACTTATTTGTGAGCATCAGGGCCAATGTTTATAGATTATTGTCGGAGATTATGTTGGTTCAGTAAATTAGTTGTTGCAGATTCTCCTCCAATAACCATGATTTTACTACCATTAAATTGTTAGCTAGGTTCCCAGTACCAGGCATGATATCTAACTTGTTGATCAGAATTGTTAAATCCAATTAGAGAGCTGTTGGTCACCACCAGGGCATGTGTGCTACCATTGCAACATTAAGGTTATCAAACCATGTTGGTTTTCTCTTTCTCAATGTAGTTACATGGACATCTCTGTAGGAACGTTCATCTCTGCCATTATGTAAGTCTATTATAGACTCTTCAGGCAGCTGTATACACCCAAGTGACTAGAAGGAACAAAGTCTGAGCACAGAAATTTCTGCTCAAAAATCCTTCATTGAACTGTTCATAAAAGGAAAAAAATCTGAAACACCACACAGAAATAAATGTGTGGTATACGCACGGAACACCATGGAGCTGTAATGGTAAAGAAAAGGATAAAGGAGCAAACAAGAGCTTTCTAGGATGTCATGAGTTAGAAAAACAAGGGGCAGAGCGATCCCTACAGCATGTTACCAGCTGAGTAAGAAGAGAAGACAAGTTTTAAGAAATACATTTGGTTCTGTTTATATATGCCTAAAGAAACACTGGATTGGTACCCTGGAGAGTAGTGCTTAACCAATTTACAAATGTAGTTTAAAAACCTTCGAAAATGTGGCTTTAAGTCTGCTTTCTTATATGAATGGGGGATGCGAAGTAACTGGAAATGGGGTTAGACAAAGTAAATAAAGATACATATAATTTTTAATTTTCATTTTTTATGATGTGTATATGATGTGTGATGGTGGGAGGCAGGGTCGAAGCACATGCCATGGTGCATGTGTCAAGGCTAGAGGGTGATTCATGGGGTTGGTTCTCTCCCTGTAGCTATATGTGGGCTCTGATGATTGAACGTAAGTTGTCAGACTGCACAAAAATGAGCCATCTTACCAGCCCAGGGTACATATCTTTAACATGTGTGTGTGTGTGTGTACGCACAATGAGTGCAGGCATGCCTACTCATGCATTCCATGAGGAGACCACAACAGAGTGACGTCAGCTGTCTGCCTCTGTTGCTTTCCACTTTACTTTGGGATGATAAGGTCTCTCGCTGAACCTGGAGCTCGCCATTTCTGCTCTATTAGCTAGCTAGTGAGTTCCTAGGGTCTGTCTGTGTCCCCTGCTGTGAAACAATCTTTCTACACTGTAAATATGCATTGCTCTCAGTGTTAATAAAGAGCAGACTGGCTGATAGCTGTACAGGAAGAGATTGGGCAAAACAGCCGCACAGAAGGAATGCTGGAAAGATGAGGGTGGAGTCTGGAGTCAACAGCAGATGCTGAGCGAAGCAAGATGCAAGAAATCTGTACTGATAAAAGGCACCAAGTCACATGGCAAAGCATAGATAAGAAATATGGGTTCATTTAACTGTAAGAACTAGCTAGTAACAAGCCTGAGCTTTTGGCCAAGCATTTATAATTAACACTGAGTCTCTGTGTGGTTATTTGAGAGTGGCTGCCTGCACAGGAAAGCTCCACATACCATCCCCCACCTACATCCCTATTCTTATCTCCCAGTTCTGGGGTTAAAGGCACTCACTGCCATACCTGACTTTTACATAAATTCTGGGGATTCAAACTCGGGTCTTTGTACTTGTGTGGCAGACACTTTACCTATGGAGCCATCACCTCAGTCCTCTGGTGTGTGTGTGTGTGTGTGTGTGTGTGTTCTTGTGTGTGCATGCATGTGAGCATATGCTATGGTGTGTATATGGAGGTCAAAGGACAACCTCGCACGTTAGTCCTGGCCTTCCTTCTACTGTGTTCGAAATTGGGTCCCTCTGTTCTTTGCTTCTGGGTAAGTCAGGCTAGCTGGTCCAGGAGCCTGCAGAGATTCTCTGGTTCATCTCCCATCTCTTTATAAAACACTGGGCTTACAGATATCTGCTACCATGCCTGATTTTACAAGAGTTCTGTGGGTTCATACTCAAGTCCTCATGCTTACACAGCAAGCAAACATTTGAGTACTGGCTATCTCCCTAGTCCTGATCTGATAAAGTGAAAGGATAGCTTATCCAAAAAAAAATCTACAACTAAAAGAGAAGTCTCTGATTGTGGCAATGAGCATTTTAAATAAAACAGATGAGAACTAAGACATGATGGGCTCATTCATCACTGTAGCTTTGTCCTAGGGTACAAAGCCCTGTAGCAGAGTTGTCACCTGATGCTGGTGGTTTGGAAACCTGGAGTCACGGTCGCTTGGGATGAGAGAGGTTGGGAGCAATATCAGCAGCCGTAGTCGTTCTGAAGATCAGGGAGAATGAAGTTCATGGGGACAGACCAGGTAGCCCAGCTAATGCTCAAATCTCATAGTGGGAAAATAAATTGAAGAGTGAGGAGAGCAAGCTTTGATTCCTTTCCTAGTGATAGGCAAAGCTGGGATTGCCTACATCAACACCTAAGACCAAACCAGAAAATGGCTTATGGGTAATTCTGTTGTCTTCCCACCCAACAGGTGAAATCCTAGACTTCTCTCAAATTTTGCTAAGCAGTAAGAAACTTAGACAGAATATATATATATATATATATCCATCCATCCATCCATCCATCCATCCATCCATCCATCCTATTACAGAGTCCCTACCAATCTGAGATCCAGTGTATGGATAATCTCTCAGCTTGCTCAGGTTCCAAGTCCTCTTTGGAGAGATCAGGAAAGCACAGATGTCCCTGCAGCTGAGACAGGCCTGTGTTTACCCAGGACTCCTGCTTGGCCACTCCTGGGAAGGCCTCAGAAGAGCTGTTCAAAGCAGTCCTCATAAAAACAAACACCCCCACCCCACCCCACCTCCTGCCCCCTTCAGAAAACAAACTACAGTATTGCTCTGTTCACTGAACACAAGGGGATTTTATACTTAAGGTTTTTTTGTCTTTTCTTTTCTTTTTCCACATTGGCACCGTGTACTAAGGAGCGGATGGCTTTCAAGTTGGGTTATTTGAAACATAAGCACTTAAGAATCCAGATGCTTCCAACTTTCCCAATCCATACAGCCTTCATCTGAAAACCACCCTTTTTACAGTTTTATTGAAACTATGCCTGTTGAGGGGAAAGGGTGTCTTTGACTACATTTTAGATTTGTGTGTGTTTATATCAAAGGTGGATGAATAAAATGTCTCAGATCTTATTCCCTCTTTCAAACTTTTGGAACAACTTTTATGGGGTGTATTGACATTAATGTTCATAATCCCAACACTCAGAAGGCTGGCACTGGAGGATTCCAAAGTCAACTCTGATACACAGAAAACCACTGTGTCTAAGGCAGAGTAAGAGGGGACTTAAACTCGTGCTTGCTGGAACCTATCAGTAAAGGAAGGAACTCAGGGGAGAAAGAGCCTGTAAGCCATAAGAAACAACCTGGAGGGCCAGGGTGGGGGTGTGGAGGGAGGAGTTCATTTATCTTCTGACAGAGAGATATCACATTGATGCTGTGGCCATGTATCTAATCCACATCAGAAGGTATAGGATGGAAATGAGGTCATTCCAAATACAAAGATGTTATTTAGGGGGCAAAGCAGACAGAATTTTAGGTCTCAATCTAAAGCACTGGTTCTCAACCCATGGGTGGTTGACCTCTTTGGGGGTCAAACGACCCTTTCACAGGAGTAGCATATCAGATATCCCGCATATCAGATATTTACATTATGATTCACAACAGTAGCAAAATTACAGTTATGAAGCAGTAGTGAAAATAATTTTATGGTTTGGGGTTACCACAACATGAGGAACAGTTAGGAAGGCCAAGAACCACAGCTCTAGATTGAGGAATACTCCAACAAACTGCCTCTGACCTTCTCTGCTCTCTGTAGAGAAATGCTTTTTTCTGACTCTCTTTGAGTCTCTGAACTTTCTTTAATAAACTGGAGGCACAAATCCTTTACAATGGCCAGCAAAGTGTGTCACACTTGGGGGGACAGAGGTTTATCTTGAAGCAATGGCTCTCTGCCCTTGCCAAGGCTTTATGTACACTTCCAGAGAGTGACACTGTTCTTCGGCTTACAGAAAAGCATCCTGACTCTATACCCCGCTCCCTGCCCCACAGCCACCGAGGCTGATGGGGATGTCGGAGAACCTGGGACTTGGACATCTGACCTTGATTTGGAGTTATTATTTTGTAGTTAACCCAACTTTTAGTTGCTTTCTTTCAGTTTTCCTAAGTCTGAGGATTCAGTTACTGACGATCTCTTTGTCCAAGAGAAAGGTAAATGCAGTCCACATATATAATTTAAAATGTCCAATAGCTACATTTTTAAACATAAAATGGTGAAGGTAATTTTTAAAAACAGAACTTATTTTACTTTTTTATATCATAGTGTCATTTCAATATGTCTAAATTTTAAGGGTTGAGGACTGTTGAAATGGCCTAGCTGGTGAGCATGCTCGCTGCCAAGAATGATGACCAACATTTGATTTCCAGAGTCCACACAATGGACTCCTACACACACAAAATAAAATGTAATAAAAAATTTGGGGACCCGGCAGTGGTGGCACACACCTTTAATCCCAGAACTCAGGAGGCAGAGGCAGGTGGATCTCTATGAGTTTATGGCCATCCTGGTCTACAGAGTGAGTTTTAGGGCAGCCAGGGCTACACAGAGAAACCCTGTCTTGAAAAACAAAAAGAACAAAACAAAACAAAAAATTGAGAGATTTTAGTTCTTTTTTAACTGAGTCTTTGAAATCTAATATGATTTTTATAAAATTTACTGTTAAATAGATTTAGGTTAAAATGTTTACTAATAACCAAACCAAAATTCAAATTTTAAATATGAAAATTCACTTTTTCATTTTGTTTTATTGTTCTAGTCATGAAAGCCAGGACTTGAGTGTTAGAAAAGTGCTCTGTAAGTGCTAAGTTTAAATTTTAATTCATTAAAACTAAGTGAAATTGAAAGTCAAGTCCCTGTTATTCTAGCCATGTTTAAAATGCTTCATAGCCATGTGGCACTAGGCCTGGGAGTCCCCGTACCTGGAGCCTTTCCTTTTTCACTCTTAACAGCTACTCGCTTAAGAGGGATTCCAGGAAATCCTTGTGGCTAGTTTTATTCCTGCAGTTAGAACCTCAGCATCACTCGTACATTTCTATGTTGTGAGAACTAGAGCCAGCTCTCCGTAGATATGCAGTGGAATAGGTTAGCACATACGTGGGAGGTAAACCACAATAAATCCTGTCTCAAGAGGAGGATTCCAGCAAATCTAAAGAGCCTGAAGGCTTTCCGGAAACTGGAGGATTGTTGGACACTGATACAAAACTAAGGTATTTTAAATCATTTTACTTTTGAAATACATTTAACATCTTAAATGACATGCATAAAACAAAAATTACCATCATCTTTTATATTTAACGTTTATTTGTTTGTGTGTTTATAGGATTGGGATATCATTGTGTAGGTCATGCTGGACTTGAGCTCATACGTAGTCCAGGCTTCTTGGCAATCCTCCTGCCTCAGCCTTCTGAGTACTGGGATTGCAAGTGTGCACCACCACACCTGGGTGAACATGAACATTCAGCCGTATTTCATTTACTAAGTAGACCACAAAATCACCATCTTTATATAATTAAAAGATATTGTCATCACTTCAAAATAAAACCAATGCTATATCCATTCTGCAGTATTCATACTCTATTTTTTTCTCTCTGACTCTTCTTTTTTCTCTCTCTCTCTCTCTGACTCTTCTACCCAGAGCCACAAATCTGATTTCCATCTCCATGGATCTGCCTATTTTGAACATTTCATATAAATGGAACAGTATGACACGTGACCTTTTATCTGGATTCTTTCACTTAGTGTTTTCAAGGTTCATTCACAGCATGGCATACATATCATAGGTACCCCATGCCTTCATTATGGCTGAACAGCATTCCACTGTATATACAGCACATCTTGTTTACTCATTCTCTGATGGACATTGGGGCTGTTTCTAACTTTTGGCTATCATGAATAATACCAGTTATTCATATTAGGCACAAGTATTTCCTTAAATACCTGCTCTCAATTCTTCTGGGATGGTTGTCATGTAGAAAATGTACTTTTAGCTTTTTCAGAGACTGCTAGACTTTTTTGCAGTGGCTGCATTTTTTTTTATTTCTACCAGCAATTAGTAAAGCACCCAACACCTCATGTTTTCACTAATATTTGTTATCTTTCTATTGTTTTGATTACAACTATCCTAATGGGTATGAGGCATTTTCTATTGTTTTTAATTTTCATTTCCCTCATAGCTGATGAAGTTGAGCCTATTTTTAGGAGCTTGTTGGACACATATAGAACACTGATGAAAGATAGATTCAGGTACTTTGCCTATTTTGAGCTGCAATTTTGTTATTTAAGAGTTCTAAGTTTTGGATATTAGACTCTTGGTAAAGCCTTACTAGTTGCTATTTATGATTATCATTAATCATATTCAATTCAAATAAACCAGAAATCGTTAATAGAAACTTGAGACTATTCTGATTCGTTATAAACTTCCTTTATATTTATATTACCATATAATCAGATTTCTTACTCACTACAGTGGAAAATTCAGGAAAAAAAATTTAAAAGTTTAAAAATTAAAAAAAAAACCTGCCCACTGCTCTCTTTTAGAACACAGATTACACTCTTCTAGGTATATATTTAATAAATACTTCATGTCAGCAATTATACATTTAGTGCCAAAAGGTACCCATTCAGGATGGTGGTTTGAACATAGATCTTTAGGGTTTTTGGTTTTTTTTGAGACAGGGTCTCATGTAGCCTAGGTTAGCCTCAAACTTGCTAAGTAGCAGAGACTGCCTTGTACTCCTGGTCCTCCTGCCTCCGAGTCCCACATGCTCCCAAGAGCACAGGCTTGTGCTACCACACTGGACGCCACAAAACATTTTGATGGTGAGGAAACTTCCCACACTTCGTAGGCGTTTAAAAAACAAAACAAACAAATAAACAAAAGGACAAGTATAAGAATAAATAAAAATTAAGAAAATTCAGGTTTTTTTAAAAAATCTGTTCTGATTTTGAAGTTTAAGGCTAAGGTCAGTAAGGTTCTATTTGGGCTAATTTAACAAAAGAATAATTAGAGTATCTTTATTTTCTAAACCAAATGGTTGTAGTAGACAATCTTCTTGTTTACACATATATGGGTTCAGGTGCAATCACATGACTTACTTTGGCATATGAAATAGGGAGAGAGAGACCAAGTGTCATTGGTTAGTTGCTGGCACAGGCTTCCGTTCCGGTGGAGTGGAAGCAGTCATTGACATGAGGCACCCTAACATTAAAGTACCCTGGAATGCTGAGCTGGTACATGGAAGACAGCTGCCCCAGAAAGCCTCTTGGTGCCAGAGTTGACTTTATAAAGCAATAAATTAACCTTTGCTGATTTAGGGACCTGTATGTTAAGATTTGGAAGTTTCATATTATCGCTCCACAACAGTCTAGAGTTGTTAATAGATCTTAACAACATCCCCTCCATATTTTAAGTGGCAAGTTAAAATGACAATTTATATATGCATGGCTTTTGTGATTTTGAGTGCCTCCCACTCCTGCTGGAAAGTAAGCCTAGGTACAGAGCTGAGTCACTAACCTCTCTGCAAAACTTTCATAATAAAATATTTCTAATGGGCATCATGTCTCATGCTGGTAAGCCCAGCACTCCAAAGGCTAATGCGGGTGTGTTGCTGTGAGTTTGAGACCGCCTTAGCAATAAAGTAAAATTCTGTCTCAAAAAGCAAGAACAAATGCCATATTCTTTCTCTGGAAGACACAGTCATATATGATCATAGGGTATTTTTTAATGGAAAGTAGTTATGTTACAGATATAATGATAAATTCTAGGTTCCTTTCAATCAACCTTAATTCTAATGTAAAGATAAACATCTACAAAACTGCTTCTGAGCTATCTGATGATATTCTGAGTTGTCACCACCACTAACTAAAGTTTTAAATATTTTTTTTCCTAAACATTTGCCTTTTTCCGAAATGTCATCTTAAAGAACAGCTCCAGGTTTAGAACTGGTCTCTCCTGGGTGATTTTTATTTTCCATCAAAAGACAAGAGTTTGGAACGGCGAGGCAAGTGTCTATAGAGAGAGTCTAAACCCATGCCTTTCACATCTTTTTTGGATTAATTACTGGTTGTGGAGGGCAGGGTGCTCCTTTCTGAAGGAAGGATAAGAGTTAAGTGGGATTGTAATGAGGAAGAGGAGATGAGTCATCCATCAAGAGAAGATGTGTTTAAGGACCTGTGATGAAGGAAGCACTTAGGTGGTGCCAGTTCACAATCGCTCTGGAAGAATGTGAAGTGGGGCGTTTCCCAGTATTGACGTGGTGGTTTCCATTGGCGATCTATTAACAGTGAGGGTGGGGTGATGCCAGGCCTACCCCCCTAAACAGACCCATAAATGGGAAACAACTTTCATTTCTAGTGGATCTCCTTCATTACTCAATAAGGGTAGCACCTTCCATGTGGGTTTCAGTTCAACAAATACTTTTTAGAACCTCTTAAGTGAACAAACAATTCAAAAGAACAAATAGACAAAGAATCCTAGCCTTGAAGGAACTGACCTCCTGGCTGCGTTATCAGCCTTCCGAGAAAAAAATGTTAAATTACTTGCCTTCCTCAACTTTTTGCATATAAATCAAAAGCAAACATTGGTAAGAAATCCAAACTGATAGTAAAGCCCCCAAAACGAACAATCATCTTCAGTGGGTTGCGACAATTGAATTTTGTTTTAACACTAAAATATGCAGCCATCACCCTGGGGAGATTTTTAAGCAGGTGGGCAGATCTTTAGGGAACACTGCCTTTGGCTTTTGAAGCCAAGGACCAACTTCCCTTGAAAGGTTCACAGTGTTGTGTTGGGCGTCTTACAGAACTGGGAGAAAGCCAGTGTGTCCAGATCCTGTTCCCCAAAGAGCATTTCTATTTGGACTCATGATGATTCGCCATCCCTTTCATCCCTTCAGAGCAGTTACGGGATTTCTGCACAGCCTGGGAGATGACAGGGTATCCAGTGGGGTGGTTTGTGAAGGGCAGTTGACATAAATTCAAAAAAAAAAGTCCAGTGTCAGAAAACGGAGGTGGGAGAACTCCAATCTTCACGCCATCTCAGGGGTCCTCCCCAGCAGCCAAGAAACCTCACTTGCAAAGATCCAGGACAGAGCACCTGGCCTCAGGTTAAAGTCGACCCTGTGCTTGGCCATGAACAGGAGTTGGATAAACCACTTGCCGACTATTGCCAANGGGAGTGGGTTGAAAGCGTTCACCATGGAGGAATACATTAACCGCTTGAAGAAATACGCGTGACTGGCCCCAACGCCCAAAGCTTCCCTCGGAGAGGTCACCGTCACCCTTCTCAAAGCTGGACATCACACTGAGCTCAAACCAAACCTCCCGGTGCAATTCCGTCGCCATTGCATTCTAAAGGTGACCATCGTGGGCGAGAAGAGGCTGCACAAGTAACCGAGAAAATTAGCCTGTCTTTTTCCATGGCGATAATCGAATTAGCCTCAAATTAAACGTGTAATTGGCCCTCGCCGGATGCAGGGACAAAAGCCCCCATTGTCCTATGGCTCCCGCGGTGGCGGCTGCAACCTTACCTACCCCGCCCAGGCCAGACCCGGTCGCAGGAGCGCGGCCCAGGGCCAGGAAAGCACTGGAGCTCGGGGGAGCGTGCACGCGCTCGCCATTCCCCG
>LOJH01041862.1:4242-18294 GCA_001685095.1 Ellobius talpinus | reverse complement strand
CTCTCTCTGGTTCCCGTGTTACACACCTGAGGTTGGACTTCTCATTCCTGTTCCGTGAGTTTGCCCCTTATAATAAAGAAATGTAATTGGAATCTTTTGGAATTAGCTTGGGATTCTTTGACCCGCATCCTCACCCCACTTTCCCCTAACATGCCTGGAGCCTGCCCAGGCTTGGGATGTCTTAAACAAATAAGTTCAGCCCAACTCCTGACGAGCCCTGGTGTCTCAGCCCAAATGGCTGGTCTTGGGAAGGATGAGTGGTGTCTACAGCTACCCGACAAGACAGTGCTGTCTGCCTACGGCCTCTTCCCGTGTCACCACACACAACCCAAGGCCAGACAACTTCTTTAAACTGTCATAAAAGGGGGCCATTCCCCACTAAGGGTACAATTCATTCTCTCTCCTCCTCCTCCTTCCCCTCTCCTTCCCCCTCCCCTTCCCCACCTTCTCTTTCCCTCCTTCCCCTCCTTCCCTATCTCTCCCTCCATGTTTCTATCTACCGTGTATATTCTTTATTAAAACATTTATATCACCTCTGGTCTAGTGAATACTTCACACACACACACACACATACACCACACACACACACACCATGCCTTGGACCCATGGTTGCTGGCATAGCATAGATCTGCTTTTTATAAGTACACCATTCGTGCTGGTTTAGGTCCCATCCTAAACACTTCATTTTAACCTAATTCCTTTTTATAAGGTCCCTATATCCAAGTGCAATCACATTCTGACATTCTGCACGTGACATTTGTCTCAAAGGCAGACTTTGGCAGGAACGCTCCCACAGAATCCTATTCTAGAGAGGCCATAAATACTCTGAGGGGTAGGTAAACTCAAGGTAGGAGCCTGACATTATATTCATTGGCTTTCGGTGAAACTTCCAGGAGGACTTTGGAGCTCGAAAGAGAAACCTGCTATTTCTTCCCTTGCACTTTTGAATTTCAAAAGCAGCTGCAGAAAGTGTCAGAGCCTAAGGAAGACAGACTTGCCAGGACTTAAGGTAAGACTTTTGGGCATTCCTTCACAGGGTCTTGTTGGAACTTGGATCCTACCAAGAGGGACTAAAGACCTGGGCAAGCCCTGGAAAAGTCCTTTAGGAGCTTCAGGTGTCAGGGGTCCCCTGGAGACAGTGCACTGAAGCATGGTGAGACCTTGCAACAACCCAACCTTGGAGACTATGGCTTCGGCACCTGGCAGACTGCTGAAGAGTCAGGACAGGTCCCTGGAGCTGTTTCCAGCTCTGTCTGAGCAAAGCAATCCCAGGAAAGAAGGCTGAACTTGCTAGGGGAGGGCTGGGACAGGGTGCATTCTGACTGACCTCTCCCTGAGCCCATCTGTTCAGTGCAAAATGGTCAGGTTTGTTTAGGACCTCAGCCAAGAACTGGTAGGAAAAAAAAACTCGTTTGTTCCCATGTTTTCCTATCGGGTCCCCTGGAGCACAGCCCAGAACTTAACTGTCTATGTCAATTGCCATGTCTGAGACGATATGACGATATTGTTCTTCAAACACTGAACAACAAGGAACCTTCTCTGAAAAAAAATAAAGTGTGGGGAAGTGGGGGGAGATAGAACTAACCTGTCTTCCCATGGTATGAGACAGAGAGCAGCATTCAGTATAGCATTTATTTTGAAAGAGAGACAGACAGGTGTTCCATCCAAACCAGGTTGGGGATACAGCTCCATTAGCAGAATGTTCGCCTAGGGATGCACAGAGCCCTGGGTTTGACACACGTACTCTCAGCTTCACATAAACTGGGCATGGTAGTGCATGACCTAGCACTTGGGAGGTAGAGGCAGGAGGATCCTTAGCTACGTACCAAGTTCCAGGTAAGTCTGAGCACATGAGACCCTGTCTCAAAAACAAACCTCAGCCTCAGCATTTTCTGCATGACTATGTTCAGGTTAGCTAACCTCTCTGACCCTCAGTTCTTCTACAAAATATCCACAGGAATAGCACATGGCTGGAGGAACGGCTTCCTATCTCTAGGGCTGTGAGACGTAATCATTTACAGTTGCTATAGTTGCTGCTATCTGCCACCTCCTTGGAAAACTGGGGTTCCTGAGAGAAAGCTCAGAGTTTAAGGAGACGTGGCACATGATGCTTGACATGGTATGTTCCCACAGCTGAACACTGATGGTCCGTGTCACCTGGCGGGCACAGCAACCATGTATAAAAGTTAAAACAGTGTTGCAGAAATAAGCCTAGATTCTAAGTGCCCCCCCAGTGAGCTATACAATTAGACATCTCCACTCAAAACCTTGGTCCCTGTGGGACTTAGTGGAGAGATGGGGATGTGGAGATGAGGGAGACATCACGGGGACTTCCTTGGCTATCAGGTCTCTTCCTCTTGTTCACTTTTTTATTGAGTGCTAAGAGTTGAATCCAGAGCCTCCTATGCACTGAGTAGTTCTGTCACCAAGTTTCATTTCCAGACCTTTTTACTTTTATGTAATTTTAATTTTGAGACAGAGTTTCATTAAGTGGACCAAATTGTCTTGCAATTACTCTGCAAATAAGTAAGCCTTGGATTTGCAATCCTCTTGCCTCTGACTCCTGAGGAGCTAGTATTATGGGCCTGCACAGACCCTACTTGGCAGGCGTTTTGTTGCTGCTGCTGTTGTCTTCTTGGATTAGCCTCAAGACAGGGTCTCGTATATCCCAGACTGGCCTCAATATCACCATATGGCAGAGGATGACCTTGAACTTCTAAATCTCCTGTTTTCCCCTCCCAAGTGTTGGGACCCTAAGCATGTGCTACCACACCCAGTTTCTTTGGTGCTGAGGGTAGATTCTACCAGGATTTCATGCATGTTTGGTAAGCATTCTACCAAAAAGGGAGTCTTTCGTGCTACTGGGGGTCACAAACTTGGCCAGCATCAGCGTCACCCAGGAGGCACAGTAGAAGACAGAGCGTCTGGACAGTGGACTGAGATTTTACCAAGTGATACTTGCACTCCTGACCTAGAGACCACACTTGAAGATCCATTTGGCTTAGTATTGGAGATGAAATAGGTTGGAGTCTAGGGGCTGCAGGGTTCAGAGGAGAGCCTTTCTGTTATGGATGGCTGCCGCCCTTCAACAATGGGCGAGCTGAGAGTGCTTTCCTGTGCTGGAAGTGAAATCGCCAAGGAAAGTGCTATCGATATCCACCATCCTCAGACAGGCCACAGAGCTAACACTCTTGCACCTCCAGGTCACAAAAGCAGAAACTGAGAAACAGACTCAGAGCTGTCTGACCTCTGGACCCTGAAGCTGCCTTGTCTGGGGGTTTGCCATCTGTAGTGAAGAGGGCCGGTCCATCAGCCAGCACTAGAGTCAAGCTGATGTCAGCCATTTAGGGGCATTTTCCTCCCTCTGGTCCTGCTAGCACTGTGGAGCACGGGAATGGGTTTACCTTGTGTTTGTCATCTAGAGAGGCCAGGAAGCTTCCCACTTGCATATGGCTAGAACAGGATTTTGTGCCGCAGCATGTGACATCCTGCCAGCAAAGAGTGTACAGTTTATGTGCAATAAGATTAAACAGAAGTGAATGTTGACAGGTGAGTTTTTCCTCATCTGAATGGGAGCTATTTCTACCTAAGTCTTCAATGTGCTAAGGAGGCTGCCTGCCTCTTGCCACACATCCTTTCTCACCATCGCAGGAAAATTAATACATCCACCAGGTCCCCCTTATCAGAGGTCAAGTCAGGACCACGGTCACATTGTTCTCTTCCAGCAGCCTCAAACACTGGAGATGGAAACCATGAGCTGTTAAAGGGCAGGCCGCCCTAACCAGTACCCTAGAAACAGCAGCTGGAATACTGATGAAAGGAGGGTAACAAAGTGCCCACATAGTTCAGTTCTCAGCACCCGCATGGTAGCCCACAACCATCTGTAACCCTGTTGCAGGGACTCTGGCTCCCTCTTCCAGCTTCTTTAGGCTCCAAGGACATGCATAGTGCACAGACATACGTGAAGGCAAAACCCATATACATAAAAAATAGACTAAATAATTTTTAAGAGACCTAGATTTTCAAGTAGGGCTAGATCACATGAATATTGTATCCCCAGAACATGGACTCCCAGAAACCAAAGACATGTATCTTGTGCAGTAGGCTTGCATTTTAGTGAAGACAGTGACAGCCACAGGGAGGGATAAGAGGGATTGTTGATTTGTCAGTGAAAATTGTATCTTGTGTGTTTTGTAGCAGCTCTACATCATGAACAAACAGCAGAGTGTGTCTGCTGTTACTGTCCCAGGTAATGTCCACGTCGTTCAGCCTACCTATGCTGTGGCCTCTGGAAGCCAGGAGAAGCCTTTGGAAATGGCCACTTATCCAGCACCAGCAACCATGCTCCAGCACAATACAGGGAGTGCAAACTTACATAACCCACTCATTGTGATCCAGAACCCAGCTGGAATGACAGGCCTGCAGGCCCAGCCCACTGTGTCCCAGTATCCAGTGGGAATGGCTGGTGTGCAGGCTCCACCAGGAGTGATCCAGTACTCACCAGAAATAACAAGTGCCCAGGTCCTGCCTGGAGACCCTCAGAATCCCCTGAACACTGTCCCAGGGCCAACACAGACCTCAAGCTATCCCCAGTGGAACATGTCCTTTATGTCCTTTCCTGAATTTAATCTCAAGAAATTCATTAACGAAGAGGTCAGAACTTTAGGGGTGAGTATGATGTCATCTCTCCAGCTTTGTAAGCCTATTTCTGATGCCTCTGGGTTCAGAGGGCAAAGGAGGGTAGCAGGTTCTAAAGGCTAGGTCTGGGGCAACCCCACAAATGGCAGCCCCACCCTGTATCCCTCTGCTCCCATTTCACTCGATAGGCTCTTAGGGAGGCTATAAAGGGAGCGGTCTGTTTCCTAGTTATCAGGGGCCAGGCTCAATAGCAGTTTCACTAAAAAGACCATTGACCCAGGCAAGTGGCACAGGCCTCTGAGAGCCTCAGCTGCTGTTTTTCTATCAGAAGATCTAGTAAGCTCCTCTATATCTTACAAGCTCTGAGGTTGCCAATTTCCCCTTCTGCTAAGGGTATTCCTGCTCTTTCCTGCATCCTCTAGTTTCATCTGACACTTCAAAAAGTTCAGCTTCATTCTACTTTTTGAGGCAGAAACAAGATCAGTCCTATGCTCCGCTAGAAGCCAGCCAACTCCTAGTAAGATGACTGACTCACAGGATGGCTGGCTTCTAGCAAGTCCTCTCTCTCAATGCACTGGCTCACTCAGCATGGAGACAGATGCAGAGATGACCAAGGCATGGACCTCAAAGACCAAGGGGGGATTTATTTCATGGTAGTTATTGTAACTGTACCTTCCGGCAATTTCCATGAAGACACATGCATAGTCTTGGGGCTCAAAGAATACAGATGGCCCAGATTCCTTTGAGAGGTCACAACCCTCCTAGAGGCAAGAGGACAAGGGAAGGTTCAGAAGGAGATGGACTCAACAAAACCCTACTCTAATGGAGATCTGGCTAGTCTATGCCCTACGAGGCTTCAAACATGTCAGGAGCTTTGTATGGTGATGTTGAGGGCCAGAGAGCCCCTGAGGGGTGGGGCCTGGTGAGAGGTATAGGTCACTGGGCTAGTCTTTGTAGAATCTTAATAGTTCTCATGGGAGCAAGACTGGCCCCCAACCCCTCGGCTTTCTGTATCACTATATAATCTCTCCCTCTTGCAAGTACTCTCACCATGGTACTATTTACCTCGCAGTGACACAGCCAGGGAAGCCCTCACCAGAGCCTGCCTTATGCAACTTAAACTGACAGTACCAAAACAGTGAGCTAAATAGACTTTTTCCCCCAAATTACCCATCATTTGGTATTTCATTTCACCAACAGTAAATGGGCTAATACAAACCCAAACCCTCCTTCTTTGTCTATCTGTAGAAATAAATAAGTAGATTGGGTCAAGAACAGAGAGCATTGTTTGTCTCCCCAATTTATCAGAGATACCTTTTAGACTAAAGTCTGCAAAACTGTCTCAGGAATCCAAATGCGATGTGTTGATGTTACATGGGCCTTGTAATTCTGTTTTGTGATTTTTATCCGATTAATACTGCTGAAATGTGTGTTAGTTCTGGTGCCCAACTATCTGAAGGTATTTGGAAATTCAGGTTCCAAAGAAAACTGCTCTGAACCATCTTACCCTTTTTATTGCCCAGGGTACCCACTGGTACCACCTGAGGAGCTTTAAAACACACCTGGAACAGGCCCCCCAACCAGAGACAGTGGTCTAGTCTAGATGTTGGTCTAGGTGAACCCCAATACCTCGAGTGGCTCTGGGGCACAGGCAAGGTGCTAAAGCCCAGGCCAGCAGCCCACAGTCCGGTTCAGCTCTCACCGGGCTGCTCTCTGCTCTCCCCACAGGCCATCCAGATCCTCATTGGCCTGTTTCATATTGCCTCTGCAGCCAACCCTCAACTATACTGGACCGCTACTCTGCTGGGGCTATCAGGGTACCTGGTCTGGGGAGGACTGTCTGTGAGTATAAGGCCATGTGGCCTCCTTTCTAGGTCATCAGAGGGAACCCTTGGACCCTACACCCAGTCATATAACCCTTACAGCTTCGAAGTCTGCAGGTGCTACTGAGGCTGAAGAGCCCGCCTACACCCTGGCAATACCACCTCCCGCCTCTAAGGAGGTTTGGGCTGCAAACATTTATTACCAGATTATTATTATCAGAGTTTTTAGGATCGGAGCCTGGGCTATGTAGCACTAACAAGCCAGGCTCCACTCCCCACCCGTAACAGGCCAACTGAAGAGACAGGTCAAAGCAAAAAAAAAAAGAAAAGAAAGGTGGTTTATTCTCTGTAACCACAGTGAGATGAGAAAGAAAGAAATAGGCCCAGTGACACCTCCCCCAGTTTCACCCTTGAGGTTTAAGTAGAGGATAAGGGGTACACATGACTAAGCAGTTATGGTCAAGGTATGGTCCTATTCATCACTAACCCATCATTGCCTCAGCTCCAGACTGTCCTGCAAAGTCACCCGACAAGTTGGCAGAGGCAAGCTCTTCCTCTGGCTGCCACCAAGCTTCAGCCTTTCTCTTCCTCCAGCATTGAACACTTAGAGCAATTTCAACCCCTAGTATACTTGTCTTAATCCCCTAATATATGTAAGTCGGAGTCCAGAGAGGTTTGTGCTGCACAGCATCTGCCTCCCATTCATAAGAGCAACTGCAAATTTTCCAGGAATTAATTAAGCAAGTTGTCCAACCATTCAGTGATAGGAAACTGACTATTGCAGATAAACAGCAAGGGTCAAGACCTTCCCCTGCTGTGGAGAGATCTCACCAGCAGGGGGCAGGCATTTGCAAGCACAGCCCTGTGTATGTGAAAGTCAGGGGAAAAGGAGAACCCTTCAGAAGGACAGGTTAACTTGGGATTTAGGGTGCAGGTCAGTCAGGGTCACGCAAAACTTCCACTGGGTCAGTGATTCCCTACCTAGAAAACTTATATAAACCTTACAGGCAATAAAGGCTGTGTTTAAGAGGAGTTTTAGTATAGAAAGGTTTTAAAAAGCAGAAAGAGACAGAGCCTTCAAGCCTGGGCTACCAGGAAAAGTGAGAGGTACTTCCAACACCAGGAAAAGCCCGAAGGGAGCTGCTGGTCTAGAGGCTCTCATGCCCCAGAAACTGGGTGAAAACTGAAATCGTGCCTGCTGAGATGGGTTAAGCTTCTGGGCTTATCGAGGGGCAGGCTAATGAGGATCTTGGGTCATTTTTCTGACTTATCCAGGCAGTTGTGCCACTGAAAAGCTCATGCCCACATGAGCAATGACTCCCAAAAACTATATTCCCTGATCTGCTTGCAAAACTTGTAGACACTCCACTAAAGAGTTTCTTCCTCCCCAGCAAGTGACTTTTAAAAATTTTTTCATATGATGTATTTGATCATGGTTTTCTCCTCCCCCAACTCCTCCAAGGTCCTCCCCACCTCCCTACCAACTCAACTTCATAATGTTCAGTACGCTCACACATTTCCCCTCCCTTTCTAGCCCTCTCTCTTTCCCTCTCTCTCTTTCTCTCTCTCTCAAAAAATTTTTAAAAATGAAAATCAAGACAAACAAACAACCAAAAAAACCAATAAGATAATTTCCAAAAGGAAACAAAAATATTCCCACCCCACTCCTAAAAAGAGTTTGCTAAGCTTTTCAGACCTTGTATTTTTCTGAGCTTCCTGAGCCGTGACACCCACACGTACACACATAAATAAATCTGGTATTTTTTTATTTGTATGTCTATTTTAGATTATTCCCTAATTACTTTTTTTTGCTTGCATGAATATGTTTTGAAGCACATTCTCATTCTCAAATGGCTCACTGATGGTTTATAACTATGCAGTTGGCTTTTCTTTTTTTTTCTTAGCAATGGGGTTTCACTAGGTAGCAGCCCCTGGCTAGTACAGAATTCACTATAAACCAGGCGGCCCATGAACTAACAGAGATTGGCCTGCTTCAGTACCACCACCCCTCTAAACAATTGGCATCTGCACATCGATCTTCTATCTGGTGAAATAACTGTACTTTCTTATTAATCCTAGTGACTTTCAGATGTGCTGGAATTTCTATACAGGCTCTCGTATCATCTACTATTGAAGACACCATGAAAGCACACATGGTTTTAGTTCATTCTTTTGTCACAGCACACTGGTTTTGTGCTCCCCCGGCCGAGTTCTTGGGTTTCAGCTTAGTTTTAGGTTCCAGTCCCCCAAACTCAATGATCTAGGGAGAGCCTACTTTTTTTTTAAGATTTCTGACCCTGCAGTTCAGCACTCCCTACTGACTGTACAAGGGTAGCACACTTGACCCTTTAGAAGTGTTTCATCTCAGTGATCCCTAAAGAAAGAAACATAGTGCTGGGGAGGTGGCTTAGTGGTAAAGTATTTGCCCAGCACATACGAGACCCTGGGTTCTGTCCTTGGTAGTACAGAATGAAGCGATGTGAGTAGGAGCTATGGTTCCTGCAATGGTCACTTTCACAGGTGAGAAGAAAAGGACCTCAACAGTAACTCAGAGAGATCAACTGTGTGAAAACAGGGGCCTTGTTAGGACTCTCAAGCTGGTCTAGGGGCACAGCAAGATGAATTAGTAGCAGATACAAAGCAGGACCCCCAGTATCCTCTCTCCCAGCCTCAGTACAATGACCACCCTGCCCCTAATTTCCCAGGATGAGGTCGTATTCAAAGACAGGGCCGTGTGAGCAGTGAGTGAGTTTGGATGATGGTATGGCCCACTGTGCTCTTGAGGAGACCTAGTCAGACAGTGGAGATAAGGAATGACTTAGGGCATCCTACATGACCTGTAGGGATCCGAGCGCCACAATATTTGGTAGGTTGGAGACAGTGATAATGTCAAGAGGAAGCTCACAGATTTACATGCGTGGGAAACACGATATTTGGAATTTAAAAACACATATTTTTATGTTTATATAGTTTATCATCTCTGGATCCCTCTCAGTCTGCGCTGAAAAGTCTGCCAACAGTTGCATGGTAAGTCACAATGCCATTTCTTTAATGACCCATGAGTCTTAAAGAGGTGTAGTTGGCCCTAAGGACCATTAACTTGACTGAATTAATCCTTTATTTTACATAACTGGCCATGAAATTTAAAGTGCAGGGCCCAACTGTTAATCTAGTCTGTTTTCCAAGCTCAGTTTTTACAATGGAAATTCCCTTGTTCTTGGCCGCTAGGGAGCCTGACCTTAGAGCATGTATAGAACTGCAAACTCTGTACTCCTGTCTCAAAAGATAAACTCCCACATATTTCTCCAATACAATCAGACCTCTGAAGTGGGCATCAGTGAGCAATGGACAAGATGGAACATGGGGTGCAGGTCTGTAGTCACTCTAGCTAGCACCTCACCTGCACCCATCTTCCTCCGTGGTTCCCAGATCAGGGCCTGAGGGATATGGGGTTTGGGCCATGACCCTGTACTCAAACCAAGACTCAGGAGGAGGCAAAGAGTCAGGGAATGCGAGGGCCAGGGCCCAATGAAACCCTAGTTTTGAGGAGTCCGTAGTCTAGAGATAGTCCTTTTGCTTCACCATCTGTGGCTTCTGCTTTGAACTGGGTGTGGTGGATGCGTGGTCTCATGTCGGCTACTTACAGCCATAGAAGTGGAGAGAATCAGTGTGTGTGTCCTTTCCACACTGGTTTCAGCCCCCCTTCAGCTATCTGCTTGACCCAGACAGTAACACTTGGGCAAGGGGAAGGTGATGATGGACTTGGAGGTCAGCTGGGTCTCTCAGATAGTCCAATGAGTAGCCTTTATGAAGGGCTGGACGGCCTGTAGTGACTTGAGAAAGGAATGGTCAGAGAGTTCTGTCAACTGCTTGCCTCTGAGCTGGGAAAGCAGTTGGGAAGGTCTTTCAAACGCAATCTCATAAGGGATGAATCCCTCCCCATATTTGATAAAGTGAGCCCAAAGACCAAAGCAAAATGATGGAAGTAGCTCTATCTACCTTTCACTGGACTAGAATGAGAAGTTGTTTAGGGTTTTTTAATGTACTGTTTATTCATCTTACCTGTTCAGAATTATAAGATCTATATGAATGATTAAGTTTCCAAACTGTGCCTGAAGCTGTAGGTGTTAATTAGGAGATTTTGGCTATGAAAACCAGGTCGTTGTCAGACCACATTACCAGAGAGAGGCCAAATTGAGGGACCAGTTCCTAGAAGAGCTTTTTAGCTATCACTTGAGCAGCTTTAGTCTGGGTGAGAAAGGCTTCTACCCACCTGGAAAAGATATGCATAAAATCCAGCATGTGCTTGTATCCTCTCCTTGCCGGCCAGATCTTTGTGAAGTCAGCTTTCCCAGGGTTTGTTTGCTGGGGTGTTAAGTCTCTCATTTGGACCCTTCCTGGATAAGGGCTCTTGGTTTTGATTTGCTTGAGCACAAACCTGGATCTGGCTGAGACGTCCCTTGCCAGGCTGTCCAGTCAAGGTAAAACATATCTCAGTTTGAGCAACTCAAAGTTCTGTGGACTCCAGATGGGCAGCCAGATGGTCAGTTACCAGAATCCTGGCAGTAGTTTCTGGGAGAACGATCATCCCCTCTGGTGTTCTCTACCAACTTGGGGGTTCAAACTGTCTTTTTAATTATTTTCTTCCTCTCTTTCCTCTTGGTTGTATCACAAAGTCTCAGGTCAAGGAATATCATCAGAATTCAACAGAGTATCAAGGGGATCCACCTTAGGAGTGTTTTTCTGGCAGCCAGATCAGTGACCCAGTTACCTCTTGCCTCAGGACAGTCATCTTTGATATCCTGGCAACAGAGGATAGCAACTCATAGGGGGAAGCCACATAACCTCTAGGAGGACTAAGATTTGTTTTGTTTTGTTTTGTTTTCAATGTCCTCTCCCCTGGTGGTAAGAAGCCCTCTTTGCCTACAGATCCTATATGGACATGTGTGGTAGTAAAAGCAGATTGGTCAGTTCTATTCTCCAAACTGAGTACCTGGTTTGGGCCCAAATAATTCTGCTTAAAGTAATTACTGCAGCCCCCATGTACCTGGTTTCATCTTTAATTAAGCTACTCCCATGCATGTAGAGCACTGCACCAGGATCTTTCAGGGGATTATCACCTCGAGACAGTCATGGATGAGCACCTGCTGGTCATTATCAGTCAAGAGAGAAGCATGATTGGTGGTGATGGATTCAAACCAGACTCAGGGATGGTCCAGGAGAGAGACTTGGTACTGGTTCACACAGGCATTAGACAGACAGAGTTCTGGTATTCCTCGGAGGAGGGTCTCGGCTCTGTGGGATGCTGAGTCTAAGTCTGACCAGAGTTAATTTGTTTGCTTGTTTTCATTCAACTAGCAGTAGCCACCATAGCTCTTACACAGACGGTCCATCCTGGGGCTCCAGGATCTAATCAGTTGGACAGGTGTGTCAAAGGCATCTCCATGGCCCCAAATTTTGGGTTAAAACCCNCCCTTTGCAATGTTATTGTTTCCTGGACAAACAGATGGAAAGATTTTGAAACATCTGGAAGTGCCAGGGATGAAGCTGAAGTAAAGGCTGTTTTTAAAGCCTCAATCCAGATTAGGGGCTCAGTGTACCCCTTGTTCTGGTGTATAGAAGCCTTGTCATTTCTTCAAACCCTGGTATCCAGGGGCAGCAATGTATAGGCATTCCTAGAAACACTCACACCTGTCTCTCAGTCTTTAAAGTTGGGATCTGAAGGATGACAGCAATCCTATTCTGAGACAGGCTCCTTTTGCCTCCCTCTGCTGGTAGCCAAGATAGGTAATCTCAGAGGTACAAATTAGGGCTTTCTTAGCCAACACTCTGCAGCCCACAGTCTGTACCTCTTGCAGCAGTCCCTCAATGGCCCTTTTAGGGTTTTGGTGGGGTTTCTGTTGTTATTGTTGTTGTTGTTTTTTGTTTTAGAAGCTAGGAGAAAGTCATCAATATATTGTAAAAATATGGTCCCAGGAAACCGCTGATAGAAGGACAGGAGATCTCTTAGTGTCTCATCAAACAGAGTTGAAGAACTCTTAAATCCTAGAGGCAACTTGGTCCAAGTAAGCTGCCCACTGTGACCTCCCTCTGGGTCTCTACATTGAAAAGCAAAGATAGGTTGACTTATCTCTGCCAATGGAAGGCTGAAAAATAGATCTTTCAGGACCAAGATAGTATGCACTTGTTTCTCTAGAAGAATAGACTCATGAGAGTGTATGGGTTTGTGACTGTAGGGTAGATGGTCTTGACCTTCTTAGCCATTTCCTCAGATCCTGGATGAATCTATAATCAAAGGGCCCAGGTTTCTTCTCTGGTAGGAGAGGTGTATTCCAGGGTGGCTGGCAGGGAACCAGGATGCCTGTCTCTCTAAACTAGGCAATATAAACTGCAATTTCCCTTTTTGTTTTCAGGGTCATTGGGTATTGTTTAATCTGGATGGAGGTAGTTGAACTGGTTAGTTGGACAATTATAGGAACTTGGTGTTGGGCCTGTCCTGGGAGGTTGGTTTCTGCCCATACCCCCAGGGAATCTTTGTTGTAAATCTAAGAGATAGTTCAACTGTATCTTTTGATTGGGGGCAGGATTTTCAGATAGGAGACATTGTTCTGTAGAGAGCAGGACACCAAAATTTTGCAGGGTGTCTGTTAGTTTAATTGCATCTCATCATCAAAGAAGGTGGCAGTGGCTTTCAGTTTACACAAAAGGTTTCATCTCTCAGTTGGCCCTGCTGTTAAATACTTTCTTATCTATCTCCAGCAACTGGGACCTACTTAGACCTTGAACTTTTTCTAATGTTTTTCTACTATCTTAGGCCAATTGGGTGACAAAGGCAATCTCTTTTATCAGTTATATTTAATCCTTCTAAAAACAGCCTAGTGAAAATTGTTTACAGTCCCCTTGTCCAGTGTTGGACAAAGGAAAAAAAAATCTGTTCTTTCCAGGCTGAGTTGTCTGGCAGCAATCCTCCCACCTAACCGGAGGGCAGTTTTCTGCTCTTCTCAGAGAAGGGTGGGTTTTGAGTTTTCCAATTGTACAAATCACTGGTTGGAAGGGAAGACAAGTCATGAAAGAGGAAGAAGAGAAATTTCTTCTTTTCCTACCAGGCACAATCCTGGGGAATTTTTCCCCCATCCCCAAGGCTGCTTAGAGCAGGTAGGGGAGGGAGGGGTGGACGTTCACAGCTTGGGGAACTATTTCTCCCTCCATGTGTGCATTCTGCTTAGATGGCAGGGGCCTCTAGATGAGAGACCTCCACCCCACCTCCACACATGTTCTAGGAGTCAAACAACAAAACAAGAAAGGGCTCTGGGAGTGGAACAGGCAGGGGCTTTGAAGTTTCACTGGGCAACCTGGCAGAGCCAAAAGGATTCAGATCCCCAACAAAATGGTACAGGTCTTAAGTGTGTAGGGAAGGAGTCAAACACCAGAGAAAGCCACTGGCCAAAACAGGGAAACAGAACTGACAGAAGCACATAGACACACAGAGAGCCACATAGTAAAGACAGCCAAGCAACCTCCATTCGAATCCGAGTCATGGCACCAATTTTAAAAATGTTTAAAGATCCCTGACAGAGATCCAAGCGGCTTG